>JAOTRA010070098.1:0-14334 GCA_026260255.1 Pseudolaguvia tuberculata | reverse complement strand
ATATATATCATAAATCATTAACATAGTCTAAACTGGATCCTGATTCTAAACCGGTTTAACAACTAAAAACATGCTTTCTTGATTTATAAACATAATTTATTATGTAGATTCTCTTTAACAGATTTGTTTCTTAGTAAAATATTTAAAGAAGTTTTAGTGGTAGCTTGAACAAAACAAAGTAACAGGTAGAAGAAGTTTACTGGTTTGCACTGTTTTACCCCAAAACCAAAAGCTTAATTAAAAAAGTCAATGGGATGTTTTACATAGCATAACTGTGATGTCAAACATGTAATTGCACCACACGACTGGAGATCAAGAAGCTTAATGTCTCTGAAACCCTTAAATAATATTTACTATTAAAAGTATTGTTATAATAAACCCCAAAACTGTTCATGTTTCCACATAATTGTTTCTTTCTTTAGAGTACATTTGATGTTAGACCTGTTTCTGCTCCCTGGCATGCCCTGGTTCTCTTGGCTCTTGAACCACTAAAATAATGTGTAAGGTTATCCAGCAGACCAGCCAAAGAATAAATGAAAGTTATCTTTTGTGTCAAATTCTGTATTTTTATTAATACGATTATTATGATTATAATTCACGTATTAATCATCTTTTTAACCCTTTTTTAAACAATGACTGGTATGTGTTAGTCTTCTAGGTGTTTCCTGCACCAGGAGTTTCTCCTCCCTGATAATTGTCTAGAACGCCACACCCTATATTCTGGTTTACATGTAAAGTGTTTATTATGTCTGTAAAATTCTGAATATTTTGGACTGTATTCTACTGAGTGATGCAGAATGCAGTATTAATGCAGTATTCATTCAGTATTAATGTAGAATCTGAGCTGCTGAGAAGAAGAAGCTTTATATTGGTCTCTGTCTCTCACTTTAAAAGTCACGTGGTTGAACACCACATAGTTATATAATTAAAATAAACATCAAATAACTTTCTGAATGTAATACTAATAAAAACATATTCCAAACACGAGCGTATAGTATAATAGTGAATGAATTATTACATGAATAAATAAATTAATGTATGTATGAATAAATGGTTTATTGGACGGATGACTAGATGATTGAATGATTAATAATAATTGATACATATTAAATCAGTAAATAGTTGTTTTGTCATGTGAATTACTTGGTTGTCATGGTTACAACCAGATAATAAACAAGACCATAAGCAACTTTACACAAAAAAGTTTATATGTAGCAATGAAAAGGTTTATAAGGAAAATAACTTTCAAAAATCTAGCAATGAATCAGAAATCGCCTCATGCAATCAAACACAACTTCTTCTTTACTCCTGTCTTCCAGGACATGGGAGTTGTAAAGGTACGCCCTAGGGCAGCGTAGTAGTTAGCACTGTAACCTTACAGCAAGAAGGTCCTGAGGACAGGGAATCGTTTTGTGCGGAGTTTACACGCACTTGCTTGGGTTTTCTCAGAGTTCTCCAGTTTCCTCCCACAGTTCAAAAACATGTACATTATGTTGATTGATGACTCTAGATTGCCTACTGTTTATCTATGTGTGGCCCTGCAATGGACTGGCGATCTGTCCAGGTTGTTTCCTTGCCTTTTGCTGATGATGATCAGCAGACCCCCGTTACCCCAAGTTTGGGAATAAGCGGGTTAGAAGATTACTGACTGAAGGTGGGCTCCTTGTGCTTCCCTGAAAGAAATGTCACACACTGTTCATGTAGATTATCATTAAAAGACCGAAAAGTAAAGAAGGGACATAGAGAAAATAAAGGATGTTGTAGTACATACCACCTGCCGCTGTCATACACACCTTTAAATATTCTTCACTTCTATCTGTCCTAAAATGTATTTTAGCCATTGAACAAAAAAGTTTGTGTGTGCTTTTGTCTCCAGAAACCAAATCACTGGCATTCTTCACCATAGTTCTCGGAAACACCTTAAACATCCATCAAGAGTTTATAAGACGGCTCAGGCAACGTCTACATCTTACCGAAGCGCATGACGCCAACAACTGTGATTTCATCATCGCCTTTTGCCCAATTGTTTCTCGGGCTGGAACAGACATCCAAGCTGCTCTTCAGCAAATGCCAAACAGTATGAAGTTATCTACTTTTATGTTTTACGTAAAATAAAAGTTGCAAAAAGCAAACTTACTCGTCTCTCTCTCTCTCTCTCTCTCTCTCTCTCTCTCTCTCTCTCTCTCTCTCTCTCTCTCTCTCTCTTTCTCTCTCTCTCTCTCTCAGCGGATAAGCCTATTGTTCTTGTTGTGCTTCACTTCACATTTGATGAGAATTACTTGGCTCCAAATAGCAGTCAGAACATAAACAGGAGCAATGTGTTTGCTGTGGAGGTGACCTGTTATGAAGACTTGGGAATGCTTCGATCTCTTCGCAACGATCAGGCGCTAAAAGCAGTCACCGATCACCTGATTTCTATGGGAGGTTCACCTTATTCTCAGGTAAGAAGGAAACCACACCATTTAAATAAACGTTGATTATTTGTTCATTTACCCATTTTCTTTCTTTTCTTTCTTTTCATCAACAGCCTGAACGAGTCAGATTAGAGAGACCATGTAGTGCCTACATGTTTGTTTGCATCTGCATAGTTTTTATTATTGCAGTAGCGATTGCCATTGGCTTTAGTGTTTACTTGAGAAAATGGGGACATGTCATTACACCTACACCACCACCTAATACTACCACGACTACACTCCCACCCTAATAATACAATAACACACACAGCCAAAACTCAGCTTTATTATAATTATAAGCAGTGTCTAACCCCCAGTCCTGGAGGGTCGGAGTGTCCTGTAGAGTTTAGCAGGCCACCATAATCAAACGCACCTGAATCAACGAATCAAGATCTTTCCTATGTAAACTTTAAACTTCCAGGTAGGGGTATTGAGGAATGCTAGAGCTGCTGCTAACTGCTGCAGTACCTCCAGAACTGAGTTTGGACACCCCTGTCTCAAATATGATTAAAAGTCCCTGTCAATCTTGCTGTTTCTGTGTATAAAAGTCCTTCTGATCTTCTTTTGTCCTTTTTTGGTTTGTTTTATGTGCCTAATCTGTACTGAGCACTTTATAATCATACACATGTAAGAACTGTAAATAATTAATAAAATGTAAAGTTAATATACTTGTGTGTGTTTGTGTGTTTCTGTATAAAGAATTATTTTTTCATTACAAAAAATTACAAAAAATGTTAAGGGTCCAATGGTTCATGTTCTTACTTCACCTCAGGAGAAATTGAGTGTTTTTTCCTATGACCAGTAGGTGGCTGGTGGTGGTGAGGCTTGAACACAAGTTTTCCTGGTCTTTGGATCAGATAACAGGGTTTGTTAATGATTCATAAAGTCATCCAATTTTGTATCAATAGAACCGCTGCAGAGAACAGAGGTCATTAGGATTTTAAGCAACATGCACTGAAACGGGTAAACAGAACAGACTTCAAAAAGAGAAGTCAGGTTTTTATATACAACCAATGAACAATTCTAATCATAGCATATTATAATGTTGCTATTAAGACCCAGAGGAATCAGATCATCCTTCAATCAATTAGCAACCAATGACCCGAGCCTCTCTTTATGTATACACTGGGACAGGCTCCAGAAGACCCCCATTACCCCAAATTAGGGAATACGCAGGATAGAAGATGAACAAATTCAAATAAATGAATGAATCAGTTAAGAAGAGCTGCTGTATTGTTTAGGCATAATTGTTTAGGTTCGTTTGAATCTTTTAGTTCTTTTATATGTTTTTCTGTAAATAACTTTCTCATACACTTTGTAAAATTTTAATGTTTTCTTATTGCATAAAATTCCACAAATAAAATTTAACTCTTTTGAGCTTTATATTTACCACATAACTTTTCTTTTCAGTAATCCCGAGAGCCGACTCACTGAACTGAGGAACCGTTTCAACTGAACGATTCAGTATCTGAGAAACAGATAGAAACGCTTTTGCGTCAGACGTAAAGAGAGATTCAGTTGCGTGCGTGGAACAGAATAAACACACGGGGGGAGGGGGGTTATCAAACCGAAAGTGAAAATAATTATTCATTTATTTCCGTAAGACCTTCTGGTTCTGTAGATCGGTCCGCTTCTCTTCAACATGACCACCGAAACCACATTACTCCTCCAAAAGACGCGCGGTTTGTCCTTTAACTTCTTTTCGATTGTTTATTCACAGGTGGTGTGTTTAGTATCCAACTTAAAAAAAATCCACGTTTCGTTTAGTTTCTATATTAGGTTAAATAAATAAATAAATAAATAATTAGAGTTTAATGGTCACAACAAGAAGGTCTCGGGTTCGATTACCGATTTTGCATGTTCCTAAGATAAATAATATAAATAAGATAATTCTCTTGTTCCAGGTTTATTATATCCAAGATGTTTTTACACATATGTACATAATATGTCTGTTAATGCAAACATTTCTCCTCAATGCCTGCACTTCCGTTATATTTGTAAACCCGAGAAGAGCGACTCCACCAGCGGACAGACCCGCGGTTACGAGCATGACGCTATCATCTGACGCACATCGATGAAAGAACCTAAACTGCGCAATCGGTGTGCGGCCATTAAAAAAGTTTTAAAGCAAAGAGTAAATATTTCATGAACAGAAAGAAAGAAAGAAAGCGAGAGAAAAAATTGAGAAAGAAAAGGATCTAAGAAAAAAATTTAGAGAAAAGATTGAAGGAAAAGTAGATATAAGTAAAATGTAAGAAAATAATTTTATGGTTTTTTGAAGAGAAGAATTTCATTTTGAGATGTCAATTTTTTCGGCATATAATCTCAAGTACACCAGATCATCCCCTTCCTAATCAGATCAGAATTAAAATCCTCCAGCATTCAGTAAAGTAGGCATGCTGATAGTTATTGGAAAGGTAAATGATGGGTGATATGAATGAAAACGAGGATTGTGCTAATACCAGTTTTGGGGCGATTTTCACTCGTCCGGTAAGGATTTGCTGCAGGCTCGGTTGTCGAGTGTTGCTATGTTTGGATCAATGTTCATTTTGTTGTAGTTCAACACCCTGAGCTGGACATCCTGCTGCAGCTACAAGTCCATGCATTGATATCGGTTCATCCCTAGAAGTATAAAATAGAAATGTGGATTTCCGTATAATGATGTAAAATATAGATGAGCGCTAGAAAATTACAAAATTACAATTTAAGTTACATTTTTACTTTAGACATGGGAATAAAAAGAATTAATTCAAATGCTAATTCAGTATTTCACTGCTTTTGCATACAAGTGATTTTACCACGAATTTTACTAATTTATAAGCTTGAAATAAAACCTGACAAACTGTAGAAGTGTTTCATTTTATCTCCAGAACAGAAAATAAAAGTCTTCTTGATCAATGAAAAAAGTATACTCAGAGATGCCCAAAATGAGATCATGAAGAAGCTGGAAAAAAACCACAAGCTGCAGCAGATGGATTCAATGGATAAGTGTGACGCCATCATTGCTTTTGTTTTGGCCGTGTCTCGCGCTGGGACAGACATTGAAGCAGCACTTAAAAATATTCCATGTAAGAAATTTCTTTCATACATTCATTCATCTTCTTACCCGCTTATTCCCTAATTCGGGGTCATGGTGGTCTGCTGGCCCCTATAACAGTGCATATAGGGCGAGAGGCGTGGGTACGCCCTGGACGGGTCGCCAGTCCATCTCAGGGCAACACATAGACAAACAAACATTCACAAACACATTCACTCCTATGGACAATTTACAATCACCAATCTACCTAATCTGCATGTTTTTGGACAGTGGGAGAAAACCGGAGTACCCTGATGAAACCCACGCAAGGGCGGGGACCTTTTTGTTGAGAGACGACCGTGCTATCCACTACGCCACCGTGCCGCCCAGTTTAAATGTTTTGACAGTTAAATGAAGATGGATGGATGGACGGTTAGATGGATGGATGGATGATTGTATAGATGGGCAGACGGTTGGATAGATGGATGGACAGACAGATGGATGGATGGATGGTTGGACGGACAGATGATTGAATGGATAAATGGTTGGACGAACAGACAGATGGAAGTAGGAAATTTATTGTTTTATCTATGTTTTAAAATTAATTTTCCGACGTCTAATCTGTTCTACTGATGTGTGTGATCAGAGAACAATGAGATTAGATTTAGATCCAAATTTCATAAGAGTGCGTTAGATCGAGGACATGGTCTCAGTAAGAAAATGGAATATTTATATTTATTTATATAAAACATTTTTATATAAATAAATAAGTGATATTATTTGTAATGCAAATTTTCACGAGTGGCTCTTAGCGGACGTCACTGCAGGAATTTAAATAAATCTTTTTTGTAATAAAGAAATATTTATTTTACTGCGAAATAAATTAAGAAAACGAAGTATTTCTTTAAAGCCAATGGCGCGCTGTAATGATTAGCATAGTCGCCTTACAACAAGAAGGTCCCGGGTTCAATTCCTGGCCTGGGGTCTTTTCTGTGCAGAGTTTGCATGCTCTCCACGCATGGGTTTTCTCTGGGTAGTTTGGTTTCCTCCAAAATCAAAAGACATGTATATGTCTGCCTCTCTCTGTCCATTTCTCTCTCTCTCTCTCTCTCTCTCTCCCTCCAGCGGATCGATTTGTGATCCTGGTATTGTTTCACCACACGTTTGAGCCACATTTCGTGGCTCCAAACAGCCAACAGATTGTTGGAAATCTGGGGAGGGAAAATATGTGTGCTGCAGGTTTCCTCTTCCATGAAGATTCTGGACTGCTGAAATGCGAAGCTAATGATGAGTCACTGAAACACATCATTGATGATCTAAAATCTAGGACTTTCAGTACATCGGTAAATATTCAATAGATAAATGATCATCACTGATACCTGCTTTCTATCTGTATAATCAACACAATTAAATGAAAGTAACTCAATTCAATGTTTTAGATACATTTGAATTATTTTTCATTTAAACCAGCGCTGAGGACATAAGCTATCACTAGTTTATAAAGTTTGACACGTTCATCCCCCCCCCTTTTTTTTTATATTCAACAGCCTGAAGCAGCTGGATCACAGAGACCATGTTGTTGCTTCATGATCATCGGCATCTGCTTTATTTTTATAGCAGTAGCGATTAGCTTAATTACTTACTTTATGGAATATACGAAAGACATTACACCTACACTGCCACCTAATGCCATCACCACACTGCCACCTAATACCACCATCACCACCCTGCCACCTAATACCAGCATCACCACACTGCCACCTAATACCACCATCACCACACCCAATATTACTGTTTAGAATCTTCCTCTTGAATTTTTAAAACTTCAGTCTTTTCCTGTAATTTTTAAACACTGTTTAATGAAGGGTGTGACGAGACACAAGACTGGTTTCATGAGACGAGACGAGACAAGACAAGATCATCCTCAATGCTGAAATTGTAAGGACTAGGCCTTTGGAGGACCGCCCGAATTCTAGTGTTCAATCTCTAAGCCGGCCATTTTGGGCATGGTCCGCCTATATAAGCAGGTGGACTTCAAAGGCTCATTGCAAAGTATTGTTGCCCTAGGCCTTGCTAAGCAATTTGTATAACTCTAGTTTTTGTGATTCTTGGATTATTGACTTTGCTCTGGTTTTGACTTCTCTTTGGATTACCCCTTTGGATTTGTTTGCCTTCCTCTTCCCCTTTCCAAATAAACACCTGATTTAAACTGCATCATGGATTCTTCCAACTTGCCTACAGCTCGCACGTTACAGAAATACAGGAGAAATATATTAATCGTCTTTAATTCAACCCAAAATCCATGAATGCACAAAATGCAGTTTAAAATCAACGTGTACTTGTTTATGAATTACTGTTATTTTTTTAGTAGTAGTAATAGCAGCCTCTGATCGGATGTTGTGATAAATAATATATGAATGAATGAATAGACAATGAATGAATGAATGAATGAATAAACAGTTCATGTTATTCAGATGGGAAATTCAGTAGTGAATTTATTAGCTGGTAATGCTACTCAAACAATAAAAGAACAATTAAACGTGTTTACTTCTCTTGTCTTGTATGTGATGTAATTACAAAATCATTCCAGAGTCCATTTTCGAACAGTCTTAACAAATCGAATCACTGTTATATGACTGACAGGCTTCATCAGATACCACATGCACTTCATGTTCTTTAAACTGATCTGTGTGTTATCAGTGTGTGAACATAAATGGCCAATAATGATACAAATCCACCCAGTGTTTAATCACAGTACATCAAACCGGTGGTGCGGTGGTTATCACGGTCGCCTCACAGCATGCTGTGGCATGGGTTTTCTCCAAATACCCCGATGTCCATCAAAAGTCCAACATGTACAGTACATGTACATTTAAATTGCTTACTGAAGTGTGTGTGTGTGGTTGTTTGTCTATGTGTGGCTCTGTGATGGACTGCCAATCTGTCCAGGGTATACCTCTGCCTTTCCCCCTATAATAGAGGCTCCAGCAGATCCCTGTGACAGTGAATTACGGAATACACTGGTAAGAAGATGAATGAATGTGGACCACAATTATTGGCAGTGTTAATCATTTGTAAAAGCCCTTTTGCCAATGTAAGACGGCGAACTGGGCTCCGCCCCTCGCGCGGTGTCAGCAGTCGAGGCTCCGCACCCATGCAGCGTTGACTGATGAGGCTCCGCCCCCATGCTGCGTCAGCTGTCATAACATTACGAACATGTTTGGCGTCGTCATCCTGGCAACTAGGTTACCAGGGTGATGACGTAATATTCCCCTGAACTTTTGTCTTTATTCACTGTATCTTCAGAATTCCCCTCGGTCCCTCCGGATCCTACAGAGTTCCCCTCGGTCCCTCCAGATCCTACAGAGTTCCCCTCGGCCCCTCCGAATCCTACAGAGTTGCCCTAGGTCCCTCCAGATCTTACAGAGTTCCACTCGGTCCCTCCGGTCCCCTCAGAGTTCCCATTGGTCCCCTCAGAGTTCCCTTTGGTCCCTTCGGTCCCCTCAGAGTTCCCTACGGTCCCTACAGAGTTCCCTACGATCCCTAGAGAGTTCCCTCCAGTCCCTACAGAGTTCCCTCCGGTCCCTACAGCCCCTCGTTAGTTCCCTCCGTTCCCTACGGCCCTTCCAGAGTTTTCTGAGGCCCCTTCGGCCCTTCCAATGTTTCTTGAAGCCCCTTCGGCCCTTCCAGAGTTTCCTGAGACCCCTTCGGCAATTCCAGAGTTTCCTGAGGCCCCTTCGGCCCTTCCAGAGTTTCCTGAGGCCCCTTTAGTCCCTCCTGTCCCTCTTGGTTTCCCTCCTGTCCCTCCTGGGTTCCCTTTGTGGCCTTTTCGAGTTCCATTCGTGGCCTTTTGAGTTCCCTCCGTGGCCTTTCGAGTTCCCTTCGTGGCCTTTCGAGTTCCCTTTGTGGCCTTCAGGTGTCCCTCCGTGGCTTTCTGGTTTCCCTTCGTGGCTTTCCGGTTTCCCTATGCGGTCATCAGAGTTCCCTGCGTCCCTGTCCGAGTTACCCGCGGGCGAGACTGAGGAACCGCATCATTTCCTTATAGTGGCTTGGAAGCCCCGCCCTGATCACACCCCACTCCTTTTATGGAGTGTACAGGGTCATGGACCCCTGCTATCTCTTTTGTACAGGGGGCAGACTGCGAGGTGTTTGGGGTTTTCTTTTGGGGGTCTTTTCTTTTTCCTTTTGTTTTGTAGGGTTTTTTTGGGGGGTTTTTTTCGGGGTTGCGACTTGGAGGACTCCAGGAGGCTTCCTCTAGAGGGGGGGTTCTGTAAGACGGCAAACTGGGCTCTGCCCCTCGCGTGGCGTTAGCAGACGAGGCTCTGATTCAAGCAGATATATATATCTGCACCCTGCACTATAAATAAACGTTCACTCTTCTCTGCAACATGGATCCGGCTCTCTTCTCTGCGCTCGCAGCGACGTTACAGCCAATAAGATGTCGTTTTATTTTCTTGTGGAACATTTTACAGTATTATAGAATAGAGAGAGAGGGAAAGAGAGAAGCGCGTATCTGTGCCTTCTCTACTATATTATGCCGTTCACCCTAACAAGGTCCTCAGCACCTCTCAAAGAGAAAACGTATATTCATCACCCGAAGAAAGGCATGGCTAAACCCTGGACAGGTTGCCAGTCTATTGCAGGGCTCTACCATACTTGTTTCAACAACATTTTATAGTAATTGCTAGGCGTGCCAATAATTGTGGAACTGGTCATTTAATTAAAAAGTTCTATTTTTATCACAAATTTTTTGGGGGAAATCACTTGAGTTAAAAGTTATCTTTTTCTGAAGTACTGATCCTATGTGGGAAGTGGTAGCCTACTGGTTAAGGTGTTGGACTAATACCAGAAAGACCAGGGTTTGAATCCCACCTCCACCAAGCAACCACTGTACGCCCCTGAGCAAGGCCCTTAACCCTCAGTTGTAAAAGAAGAGACCAAATGTAAGTCGCTCTGGATAAGATCGTCTACCAAATGCCAAAGCTGTAACTGTATGACTCATTTAAAGAGAGCTGTTGTATCGTTTACGGATGATTCGGCTCTTTTATGTTGAAAATTTATTTAGCTGTTTTTTTGTACCTACATTTCTCTCTTTGCTAAAATAAAATGTTTTTCTTTATCATTAAATTTCTCACAGAAAAGTTAAACTTTTGTAGCTGTAAAACGTACCGCTTAACATTTTTCAATGAACTCTGAGAGTCGATTCTCAGAAGTGAACAACCGTTTAGAAGATTAAATACGTTTCGGGGTTTTTTTATATCGATAATAAAAAAAAAATGTTAATGGTAATATTTGGCTAAGTAAGACCTAGTGAGATATTTGACTTCGTAAGTGTAATGGAATAAAACGCCATAGGTGGTCCTATAGGACTTATAATCGGGTGAATCGCCTGCAATCATTCATTCATTCGTTCGTCTTCTAACCAGCTTATTACCTACTTCGACTCTGCTGGAGTTTATGCCAGAGAACATTAGATTAGATTAGATTAGATTAGATTAGATTAGATTAGATTAGATTCGACTTTATTGTCATTGTGCAAGGTACATGTACAGAGCCCATGAAATGCAGTTAGAAATGCAGTTAGAATCTAAGCAGACGTGCATCGATAGATAGCTTATTTACAACAAGTGCAAGTGTAATAAATAACGGTTTGACATTATACAGAGAGGGTAGTATTATGGTCTATACAAGTATGATACAGTGTGAAGAGGTATGACATACAGGCGAGAGGCAGGTCACCAGTCCATCACAGGGCCATACATAGCATAATAACTACACACACACACACACACACACACACACACACACACACACACACACACACACACACACACACACACACAACCAAATACATTGTTTTGAACTGTGGGAAAAAAACTGTATACCCGCAGGAAACCCACGCAAGCGCGGGGAAAACAGGCAAAAAAATCGAACCTGGTATCTTGTTGAAATCGAAAGTGAAAATAATTCGCTTTTAATCAGTATTGGGTGGATTTTGCAGGTCGGTCCGCTTTTCTTCAACATGCAGCGACACACGACCACCGAATCTACGAGTCTCTTCAACAGGATGCGCGGTTTGTCTTTTAACTTCCTTTCGATTGTATAATCGCAGGTTGTGTGTTTAGTGCCCAAACATTAAAATTACACGATTTGTTTAGTTTCGATATTATTATAAATAGAAACGTGTTAAAGAACTAATAATTAGTATATAAATCGTATATACAGTCCTGCATATTTAATGCTCCGAGTTCATCATTTCACTTCATGTATTCAGATAGTAATTTGTGCGGGTTTTCTCCGGGTACCAGGGCTTCCTCTTACAGTCTAAAAGCTAATGTACATACACAATATTTCCGAAAGTTTTTGTTCACGTGACCATCAGATCCATATGTGGTTCTTCTTTAAACTGTTGCTAAAATCTGGAAGCCCACAGTTGGTTTTTGTAGGTTGTAGCATTATATTATTCCTTCAGTGGAACTAAGAGACTCCAACCCTGTTCCAACATGACAATGACCCTGAGCACAAAACCCCTGACCTCCATTATCACATACTGGGTTATTATTAGAGTGAAAAAAACACCAGTATCGAACACAAAATCTTACCACCATGAACCCCTTGGGGATTTTGAACTTAAATAGCGACTGACCCGCCCCAGACATTACCTGACATTAGTGTCTTATCTCACTAAGACTGTTGGAGCTGAATGAAGAGATTCTCACATTCAAGCCTAACATTGGACTGGAAGGTCTTACTGGAAGACTGGAGCTTCATCCAATAGCAAAAATGGGAATCAATCTGGAAGAAGTGTTTGTGATGCTCAAGTGACCAAAAACATTTGTCAATATAGTGTAGGTTGATTGGTGATTCTAAATTGCCCATAAGTGTGAGTGTGTGTGTGGTTGTCCAACTATGTTTGGCCCTCCATAGGCTCCAGCACAACATAAGTTAAAGATGAATGAATAAATTAATGCAATATACCGTATTTTCGAGATTATAAGGCGCATGGGATTATAAGGCGCCATATCAGATTTGAGACAGAACCCAGAGCCCATGGAGCAGAGTGTCTGAAAGCGTGAACAAGTGACAACTGCGTTTAGCCCAGTGGGGTGTGGAGCTCTGCGCCGGTATTTTCACCTGCGGTCACAAAAGTCGTACTGAAACATTTTGACAGATTTTTGGACACCACATAAACCTGCTAGTTTTCTTCATCACTTTCTCATCAGACATCAGTTTAAAGGGAATTTGTCCCATTTTATTTATTCTACTACCACCTTGATTTCTGTGAGTGAATCAGTGTGTGTGTGTGTGTGTGTGTGTGTGTGTGTGTGTGTGTGTGTGTGTGTGTGTGTGTGTGCGTAAGTATATCTAGGAACGTTAAACAGACATAATAGTAGCGGTCAGTAAGCACAATCAGAATGAATATAAAAGGCGCACTGGATAATAGTGCACTGTTGATATTGGAGAAAATGAAGGAATTTTAAGTGCGTCTTTTAGTCTGGAAAATACAGTAGATATATTAGATAACATAATATTTGATGTCAATGTATAACCAAAACTAGAATTCAAGACTGTAATTGGTCTCTAGAGAACGTCTCATGAGAAGTAAGAGCACAAACACTAATTCTATCGTGTTGGCTCAAAAGGGTGTGAAAAACCTTTTTGCTACACAAGTCAGAACGAATTAAACAGGGAGTTGTTTAAAAAAAAACCCTTTCCTAAGTTTGTAGAGCTTTGAAACTGCACCAAACGCTTTATCTCAACAAGAGAAACGCATTTTTTAAATGTTTCTGAAAGTCTCGTAATGCGTAAATTATCCATAATTTTACACTCTCTATGACTCTAATAGTTTATTTTTAGGTTTTTTTTTTTACAGCTGTAATAATTCTGCAGAAACGTAATTCCACAGCAGGACTGGGACCTGAGCCTCTGGCTAATCCTTTAAAATGCTTACAGTCATCCACCTCCAGAGCTAACTGCCTGTCTTCGTTAAACTGACCGAACAGAAATGGGGAGTTAGTGATGTAAAGGGGATAAAAACAGAAAGGATCTGAGCCAGAATCGAACCCAGGTCGACAGAGCGAAAAGCACATGTGGGTGCTGTGTTGCATTACTTTCTGTTCGATGATTTCACCATCCATGCTGATGTCCATGATGTACTCCTGCCGTTCCCCTTATGTACATTGGGATAGACTCCAGAAGACCCTGTGACCATGAATTAGGGAATAAGTGGGTTAAAAGATGAATGAATGAATGGATGAATGAATGAATGAATGAAAAATGTATGTTTTTAAAACTAATTCCACTATAACCCTAAACTTTAGCAGTGTTTCATCTCCAGGACAGAAAAAAAAGAAAGCAAAAGTCTTCCTGATCAATGAAAAAAGTATACTCAGAGGTGCCCAGTATGAGATCATGAAGAAGCTGAAAAAAACCCAAAAGCTCAAGCAGGTGGATTCAGTGGAAAAGTGTGACGCCATCATCGATTTTGTTCCAGTCGTGTCTCGTGCTGGGACAGACATAGAAACGGCGCTTAGAGAAATTCCAGGTAATTTTCTTCAGTCAGACAGACAGATAGACAGATAGAATTTTCACTTTAAATTTGATTAAATTAGTCTGATAATTAATTACTTGGGATCTAAATTAATCTGCAGATGGCAAAGCAAAGAGCGTCTGCCAAATGCCAAACTGTAAAAGATATTATCACAACATTAATCTTTCTCTCTTTCTCTTGCTCCTTTTGTATCTCTCTCTCTTTCTGTCGGTCTCTCTCCCTCTCTATCTGTCTCTGTCTCCCTCTCTCTCTCTCTCTCTCTCTCTCTCTCTCTCTCTCTCTCTCTCTCTCTCTCTCTCTCTCTCTCTCTCTCT
>JAOTRA010070091.1:0-14336 GCA_026260255.1 Pseudolaguvia tuberculata | reverse complement strand
ACACACACACACACACACACACACACACACACACACACACACACACACACACACACACACACACACACACACCTGTTTTTTGGGGGTTTTTTATTGCTACATTTAAGCAATTAAGCTAAAGATATTGATGCAGCAGGGTCTCAGTCTTTTCCCCTGACTTCTGTAATTTCCTCATTTAAACACATTGCTCATTCATTATAATGAATTAAATACACACTGCGCAAAGAGACAATTATTTCAGAAACAACTTATTTTATTACTATAACTGCAAATATCAAACAGCATTGTGTATTAATAAAGATCTTTTTTGTGCTGAGTTTGCATGGTCTTCCCGCAGTTGCATGGATTTCCTCTGGGTACTCTGGTTTCCTCCCACCGTCCAAAAAAACATGTATATAATTAGGTTGATTGCCCATAAGAGTGAATGTGTGTTAGTGGTTGTTCGTCTATGTGAGCCCTGTGATGGACTGGCGAACTGTTCAGCGTATACCCCTGTCTCTTGCCACATGTGCGGCAGGATAGGCGCCGACAGACCCCCGTGACCCAGAATTAGGGACTAAGCAGGTAAGAAGATAAATGAATGAATAAATAAATATAAAGATCCAATGTTTTGAACAGATACCTACCACACCCTCTTTATTTGTTTAATATGGTGTTTTCTGTTAAATGTTTTAAGACTCACAAATAGAAAAGCTTTATTACTACAAGTGTAAGAATAAAGGCTTAATGTAGATATAAAACCACAAAAATATAAAATGAGAGGAAAGAGAAAAGGGTAATATATACTGTTTTCAGCTGGATCCACAGTTGTATTGGATGGTAAATATGAGGACTGTGCTATGCCATCGCTGTCTTATAGTTCTTCTTTAACTAGAGTCCTGCTGACAGAATGTCATGTTTCATGTTTGATCAAATCCCTGCCCTAAAGATATCTATATGCCAATGTTCTCTTATCGCCATAGCGCCACCAGGTGGCTGCAGGAAGTTAGGCAGGTATTTGATATATTGATATTTATTTTTTTTCTAGGTAAATGAATAATGTTCGAGGTCCAGAGTATCTTTAAATATAGAAGCAAGTGTGTACAGATAGTACAGTTAGATTAATAATCTAAACAGAGGATTTTACTATTAAATTTAGGTCAAATCCTTCAGGCCTGTTTATATTAATAAGGGATAGAATTAAAATAACAACATTATACTTACTTATCTATTGTTAGAACCGTTTAACCACAACAACAACAACAACAACCACAACAATCACAACCCGAACAATTAGGGTGTGTGTGTGTGTGTGTGTGTGTGTGTGTGTGTGTGTGTGTGTGTGTGTGTGTCGTCTACTACCTTGAAGCGTGAGAAAACAACGAAAAGTCATTACCTTGGTTTAGATGGCCTGTGACATTAACTTCATCAGCTGTCCTCGATCAATAATGGACGTAAATCTCTTCCTTTAGTCTAATTTATCCAGATACAATGTTCGGGCTGTTGATTGTTTTAAATTCCTCCATTATCGCCAGGATGTTAGAATAGAATAGATAGAATAGAGAATGTCATTGCGCCGGTCTGCAACGATTACCGAACAGTCAACAAAATAAGTCACGTGATAGGCCAGTCCGTGCCACGTGACCACCGTTTATACGGAATTGCAAATACGTCATCGTTTAAAATATATTTCTCAAAACACGACTAAATCTGAATTTTTATTCGGCGAAATTTAAGTAAACGTAGATTTATTTCGAAATTATTTATTTATTGTGCTCTTTGTCAAGGCGGCTTTGGTATATATAAACCGTGTCATTTAGGTGACGTCATTGTCTGGCTGTCGTACCAAAGATAAACAGAGCAAGGCGGAGTTTTACAAGGTTTATTTAATTATTATGGACTAATTCCTTCATTCATCTTCTTACAGCTTATTCCCTAATTCGGGGTCAGGGGTACACCCTGGAATAGCTCTCTAGTCCATCACAGGGCCTCACATAGACGAACAACCATTGACACACACATTCTCTCCTATGGGCAATTTAGAATCACCGATCAACCTAATCGACCTCTGCATGTTTTTGGACGGTGGGTGGAAACCGGAGTACCCGGAAAAAACCAAGGCAAGCATGCAAGCTCCGCACAGAAAGACCCCCGGCCCGGGAATCGATACATCAAATTATTATCCACCTTTCACTTTAGTCACACAAAGGATAAGTTTCTATGAGCTTTGCACAACTAAAGACTGAAATTTTATCTGTTAGCAGCAATTTTCAACTCGATTGATCAGCACAGATTAATGGGATTTAGGTCTGGACTTTGACCAGGCCATTCTCCACAATGAATGTTCTTTGATCCAAACCATTCCATTGCAGCTCTGGCTGTGTTAGTAGGGTCATCTTGCTGGAAGGTGGATTTTCCTCTTTTTTTTTTTTTTAGCTCCACCCATCTTCTTATCAACTGAATACAGACCATAAATCTGATTCGGATTCTTTGTGTCCACATGTTTTTCCTCGGGATTCTCCAGTTTATCTAAAAGTATGGCAGTATGTAGGTGTACATCGTCTTCTCCTTTCGGCTGCTCCCGTTAGGGGTCGCCAAAGCGGATCGGTCTTCTCCACACGACCCTGTCTTCTACATCTGCTACTTTCACCCCAACTACCTGCATATCTTTCCTCACCACATCCATAAACCTCCTCTTTGGTCTTCCTCTTTTCCTCATGCCAAGCATCTCCATCCTCAGCATTCTTTTATCAATATACTGCATGTCCCTTCTCTGCACATGTCCAAGCCATCTCAACCTAGCCTTCCTCACCTTGTCTCCAAAACATCCTACATCCGCCGTCACTCTAATAAACTCATTTCCTAATGAAAATCTCACCTTCAGCTAATCACCTTCACCTAATCTTCATCTCTGCCACCTCCAGTCTCTCTAAACTGTACAACACTGCAGCTCTCAATACAGACCTACAAACTTCTGTAACACACTCCCCATTACTCTGCACCGTTGACCCCAGGTACTATTCATTTACTAACTATAATTATATGTACAAATATGACTAAAAGCATGTTATGCCTGTTTTGCTTCACACATTGTTCATTGTATTACACATAATGAAGAGTAATGCATGCTGTAAACAGCTTGGAAATTGCTCTTTATTGTTCTTTTCAGCATCATTGTTTCAGAAGACAAAGCAAAAGGTCCAGTAAACCATAACTGGATGCCTTTAGTGTGAATAAATGTACTGGTTTCCACGGAGCCTTAAAATTACAATTAAACAGAAAAAAAAAAATAGTTGATGGACATTTAATAGCAGGATGTGGGAAGTGGTAGCCTAGGTTAAGGTGTTGGATTAGTACCTGAAAGACTGGGGTTTGTTTCCCACCTCCACCAAGCAACCACTGTGAGCCCTTGAGCAAGGCCCTTAACCCACAATTGCTAAGTTGTGTAAAAAAAAAATAAATAAATAATAATAATTTTAAAAAATAGTAAGTCGCTCTGAATAAGAGCACCAGCCAAATGCCAAACTGTAAGGACACATGCCCAGCTGAATGAAGAAGCAAAAAATGTAACTTGCAGGAAAACTGCAGAATAATTTTATTGTCACCTCTGAAATATCTAAAGGTTTGAAGTAGTGGTTTTTCACAGCTTTACACACATACAAAGTTACTGTGTAAAATCTACAGTACTGGAAAGATGCATTAAAAATAAATTCATTGGTTTTGACGTTTCAATAATTTCCACTTGTAATGCAACAAATAACATACAAGAGTGACTTTTCAGGAACACTGCTTAGTCAGTGTTATAAAAGTGCATTGAATCATATGAGAATATGAAGAAACGTTTGACATTCTGCATTAAAAATCCTGAAACCGAGAATGCTGTAAACAGTGTTCTTTTCTGTTAAACCATATCACAAGGTTAATAATTCAATCTCAGTCAGCACGGTTTACGCTGTATAAATTGTTTGACTTGACCTCTCTTGAATAAACGTGACAATACCTTTGGCATTTCCAACATGGCACAAGACACAAATCATTACAATGATTGAAAAACATGTAAAGTATAATTTACTCTTGAACATAAATACCAGTGCCATAAAGGTGTACAAACAAACAGGTGTACTTTGATAGCTAACATTACCTAGATATTCTGTCTGTTTGCCTATCCAGTAAAATACATACAGAAATGTAACCACATGATTATAAAGGTCTCCTCATTTGGCTCGGGTCTCACAGAGACACATAAATATTCCAGTGATTTCATTGTTGGAAAAAAACTGTTCCTGCTCCAAAGTCTGACATATAATAAAACAACTGAGTGTGAATTAGACAAAAGCCAAATCAGGACCATTAGCCAACAATGAATTTGAAAAAGTTGGTAACAACAGCTAGCAAACTTTTACTAGCATAACTGGACACCATTGACCACTTGCAGATTTTGTTAGCACCCTCACTGAAGAATGGAATTGAAAAGCTGCCATTGATAGATTGTCAATGTTTACAGTGGAATCTTTTTTTTTTTTTTTTAAATCAAAAGCTAAGGAAAGTCGGTTCATCCACAGAGATCTCATCATCTTCCCTTTCCATCTCCATTTCTTCAATACCGTGAGCCGCAGTGTTCTTCCTTTTCAGCTGCCCGTGGTTGGAGCCGCTGGGTCTCTGCATGGGCACCAGCAGACGGAAACCGGGTGACGGTGCTGGTGCCAGGCTGACTGGGGAGAGATGGCAAGGCACCAGGGACGAAGAAGAAGCAGAAGAAGGGCTGCTGCTCTGGACTGAAGAGTATCCAGAGCTTTGGAGGTTAATACGGAGTGGTCGTTTGGAGGAAAAAGACGAACAGAAGGCAGGATGCTCGCCCATGCTGTCCTCATCACTAGACAGACTACTGCAGGTCAGCTTTACATCAGTGGACTGCACACACCGTGGAAGCTGTACTGAGAACACGGAGACTGTGGGGGGGAATGTATCGTTTATCCCTTATTAAACAAGAAACTTTTTTTGTCTTACTAATTTATAAAGCTATTTTGCAAACATATAAAAAGTGGTTGAAGTACATAAATCATGCTGTATTTTTTTTTACAATTAAAACATGAAAGAATAGTTTTAAATTTCTTTTAATTAAAAAATCTAAACTTAGTGTTGACGTCTAGTCTTTTTATTTGGACAATATTATATCTAGTCTACCCATGTTTATGTACTAAGCTTTCTATCATAAATGTATCGGATGCATCTTGTATAATACTTGCTTATTTATAATTTGCTTACTCACCTTCGCACTCTTTCTCTCCATCACTGTCCTGATCTCCTTCATAGCCTGAGCATGAAGCATCAAGGCTCCAGTCTAAGATATCCTCCACAAGGGTTTCCTCTTGATTAGACAGCTCAACTGTGGGTGTGGCCACAAAGCTGCCTCGATTAGTATGCATGATGTCATCTCTTCTGTAAAACAGAGGGTGAAATTAACATTAATAAATTGAACAAAAACTAAAATCAGAGCAAGGCGACTCCCACCAGACCTCACACACAGTAAAATAGCTCAACAATTCTTTAAAAGGCAACACAACAGAATTTAAAGGTCTTTTGTAGATTACTGTATATTCAACACCAATAGCTTTCAAGACTTTCAGAGATCTTAAATGCTAGAGGAGGGGGATACTACTACCCCATCAATAACGACAATAATAAAATGCACTCATTCATCTTTTTACCTGCTTATTCCCTAATTCTGGGTCTGCTGGTGCCCATCACAGCTCACACAGAGCAAGAGGCAGGAGTACACCCTGGACAGGTTGCCAGTCCATCGCAGAGCACACATAGACGAACAACTACTCACACTCACTGCTACGGCCAATTTAGAACCAATCAACCAAATGTGCAGGTTTTTGGACGGTGGGAACTTGAAAACCCTCCGCACCCACACAAGCCTGAGAATCGAACCCGGGACTACTTGTGAGGCGACCGTGCTAACTACTACGCCACTGCACTGCCTAATAATATTGATATAATACTACTCAAATTATTAGGCCTTCGTCAACGAACCATTAATAATATTTACATAAATTACCTTAGTACATCAAATCACACTTTTAATAGACTACTAATGTCGTTTTTCATTTCAGCCGTTTTCCTAAGTAAGAACTATACACAGTACAGAGAACATTTTAATAAAAAGATCTACCTCTTGCTTTTGCTGGATGGAGAAGACAGAAATGTATGGATGTCTGTTGATTGGCTGTTGGCACTAGGACAATCAATTTGAGGCTCTGTCTCTGGAACCTCCAGCACCTGGCACAGTTCCTTAAAGTCCATTACCTGTTAACAACAAACACCAAAGTATAAATCATTAAAAATGAGAGAAAATGAGCAAATATAGTATAGTACAGTACAGTACAGTCTAAAGTGATGAAGTAATTTATATCACTGATTAATTAGCTTAGGATAAAACAAAACAAACCCATGTTGTTGAAAATTTCTTGGTGAGAAGATGCACAAAAATCACAAAATACTATAAAACTATAGATGATATCCCACCAAAATAATAGGAGAAAAAAAAAATTAGTTAAAATTAGAAAGAGCAAAACATTATTTACTTTGTCTTTGCTTATACGTTGATAGGAGTCACTTTCAAATCTCTGCTTTACACCTGTTAAGGACACATGTCTGTAATCCTTTGGCACGTCTTGACTGAAGCTAGAAGAGACATAAAAGCAAGATTAATCCAGGTTCTCCTCCCCCCCATGCATGAAATGTTTATTGAACATAAATTTATTTCTAAGTAAACTAATTTTAAATTAAAATATTCCAACACTTGTACAAGTTTGACGAACAGAGGAGAGGTAAGACATGAGTCAGATATTTTCCCAAATTAGTTTTTGTGCAGGGGTCTGCTGCAGCCTATCTCAGCACACAGGGCGAGAGGCCAGGGTACACCATGGACATTTCACCAGTCCATCGCAGGAAACACATACCGTAGACTAACAACCCCTCGCACACACTTTCATTTCTATGTGTAATCACCAATTAACCTAATGTACATGTTTTTTGGACTGTGGGAGGGAACCGGAGTACCCAGAGGAAACCGACACAGGCATGGGGAGAACATGCAAACTCCACACAAAGATTTCTGGCCTAGGGACCATCTTATTGTGAAGCGACAGTGCTAACCACTACGGCATTGCGCCTACTTCTAACTAAATCAAAGATTTAGAAAGGCCAAAGCTTTACAGTGGATGGTATCCAAGTGTTAACCAGGAGACTCACCATTTGTTATAGACAAGCAAAGCACATGGCACCAGGCGCTGTTCAGTAAAGCTTGTGCTCTCCACCAGCTGGCTCGGCCAAACAGGAGCTATGAGAATAAGAAAAAAAAAAAATCAACACTGCTCACAATATCAAGCCTAACAAAAAATGAAAAAATTGTGAAGAAGCATTAAACTGGTGTCAAGGGAGGGTGAGGGAATTAATAAAAACATTTGGTAAGCAGTGATTTAATGTGCATGTTTGCAAGACAGTGAAGTGCAAAAGAACAATCATTCATGGCCATTCAGTGGCAGATTTTCTTTACTCAGGCCAGAAATGAGCCTTAATGG
This sequence comes from Pseudolaguvia tuberculata, assembly GCA_026260255.1. Lineage (NCBI taxonomy): Eukaryota > Metazoa > Chordata > Actinopteri > Siluriformes > Sisoridae > Pseudolaguvia > Pseudolaguvia tuberculata. The sequence continues at coordinate 6,768 of JAOTRA010070091.1, read as the reverse complement.
AGCCAGTGTATCCTTTGGACATTTCTGTTCAACACTCTTGGCATCCCAAACAATCTGTTTTGAGAAGTATAATTAGACGAAAAGTAAAACTCAATTTTTACCATCTGAAATAATCAAAAGGAGCTAAATTGGGGAGGAGGGGGCACTGCTCAGGGCAAGTCTATGCTAAGAAGGCAGTGTCAAGTGGGAGTGGCCGTTGTCCAGGTAAGGTAAAACAGGCATCTAAAACTGGCTTCACTTGTAAAAGGTTGCAAAATACAGAAATTGCAAAACGGTTTAGGGTGTAAAAAGAATTTGAACTTTAGTGCATGTCGCAACTGATCAATATACACGTCAAATATTCATAAACAAAAAAAAAAATCATGGAATGTGTTCCTGGCGGTTAACATTTTGAAGACAATAAAAGCATGCCAAACACAGTAACTACTAATAAACTATAAAAAGAAAGGGAAAAACAAGTAATGGGAAAACCATACTGTAGTTATGGAGTGCCCGGGTAAGCAGTAGGATGGCGCTAGCCAGGCAAGCAGGACTGGGCACCATTAGGGGGGAGAAGAGCAGAGACAGTTCACAGATGTAGCTGAAGAGATGAGCAGTGTAACGCTTCATGGGCAAAAGAGACTGCAGTACTTCACCATAGTCCAGCAAAGTGGGAGACTGGAAGAAAGTAGATGAATATTAAAAACACTTGGAAATACTGACCGAACATCGAATATGACTAACTAAAAACCACAAAAACAATGACAATGACAGAGCTAGGGACCATGAGCAAAATGTACAAATGTGTTTGCTTCAGTGCTTGGACGTATGAAAAGACGTTTTCGAGATGGGAGCCCAGTAGACAATATTCACTCACTCTGATCTTTCCCTCCAGCACAGATATGACCTCTCCCATCATCCTGACCAAGTCTTCATACTGATATGTGTTGTCTGTTAGCCACACAGCCTCTCGAATGGTAAGGATTTCTTTACTAACATACCTACAGAAAAACACATACATAAATCACAACAAAGCCACTGAGGGGCAAATATATTTGGTTTGCAACAGAAATCAGAGTTACTTTTCAGACAAGTTGTCCCTATAAATTTGATAGAGTGAATCCTAGTTTATTAAAAATGATCACACACCGTGTGCAGATGACCATGCAAGAAATACCAAGGAGCTGTAATCTAGCCTTGGGCACAGAGCGGCGTGCCAGGTAGCGGTCCACACAGCTCACAGTCACATGCAGTGCCAGACTGGAAAAATCCTTCATGGTGGCTACCTCTACCAGCCAGTCTACCAGAATGTACCTAATAAAAGTAACAAATGTTCAAGTAAAACACAATGTAATCATCTTACCAAATAGATCAACCAACCAAAAAAAAGGGAGTATTTTCAAAGAGCTGATAATGGTTAGACCTCATGGTGTCATTGATGCCTGTTCTGTGTGGGCTGTCAGAGTGTTTTGGAGCTGATGGACAGGAAACAAAGAGTTGTGCCACAAGGTCAGCACTCGCCTGAGGTTCCAAACCCAGTGGATTGCTGCCAGCACATGTCTTTGCCAATGAAAACTGCAAAAAGAATTAAAAATTAGACCGATGAAGGGAACTGACCGAAAGAATTGTGTCTTATCTAGAGCGACTTACATTTAATTACATTTTATTTTTACAAATGTACAATTGTGGGTTAAGGGCCTTTCTCAAGGGCCCACAGTGGTTGCTTAGTGGAGGTGGGAATCGGACCCCAGTCTTTCTGGTATTAGTCCAGCGCCTTAACCACTAGGCTACTACTACCACCAGACCCTCATCAGCTTTTGTAAGTAATGACTGTCAGATATGAAACATTTTCGGATGGATGGATGGATGGAGGAAGGTAGGTGAGTAGATGGATGGATAGAGGTGAAACATATCCAGACAGTGACTGACAAATATTGTGTTCAATCTCTATACACATTTTTTACAATTGCGGATTGAAGTTTCCTTTCTTTCCTATGACAGACAGAGCAGGGTTACATTTTAGTAGTCAAAATGGAAAACATCACCCAAGAGACATTAGGATAGCCATATTGTAAGCCTGAATCACACGCTCACGCACACGGTATGCAAGTTAGCCACGCCCACTTGCATATTATTATTAGTGTTGAAAATGTATTACATGGCACATATTGTCATATAGCTAAGACCTAACAATGAGCGACTCACGTAAACAAAAGAACAAAAAAATATACATAAAAAACTAAAATCAGGCAGACAGAGTAAAATACAAATGCAGAAGCACACCTGGGCTTCCCAGCATCCCTTGGCAGCATAATCACGGAGAGAACGCATACACTGAAGGTACCTGCCTGGGTCCACCATCTGCGCAAAAAAAAATTTTCATTAAAAATTTCAGCAAATTAACCAGTAGCAAAGACACGTCAAATGAAAACAAAATGAAAGAAGCTTCTTACAGCCAAGTGTCGATTTTTCTCCCACAAAAGGTAGGAGCTTTGCACACTGCCGCAACACGAGGACTTATCAAACATGACAACAGCTTCCAATCGCATGTCCTCATTCTGACACACAAACGAAAAGATAAAATGTAGTGCAAGGGAAAATATAAAAAAATAATGAAACACATTACAAGTTCATGAGTAACACAAAGATTACCCAAAGTCCTATGGGTCGTTTATCTGACTAAATTTTCCAGTATTTAAGATTTCAATAGAACAGAAATAAAAGACATTATTATTATAACGACAGAAAGTCTGATTTATAAAATTCTACATATTTGCATACACATCACAGTGGCTGCCTTTGGAATAAAGCGATAGAAAGGTTTATCTTTTCTTCTGCCTTAACTGCCAAGTTCATAAGAAAACAGCAAGCAATTTGAATGACTGAATCTAATTTTAAATTATTTTCAAGATGAACGTCATTTAACTATTATTAAAGGGTAGGTGTATCTGCTTTACACAAAGATACCAATTGTAACTGGCCAAGATGGTGTCCAATAGTATAGCCCTAATGTAAGATTAACACCAAATATTTTTCCAATATCACTTACATCAGACAGCTCGAGGACTTTAGCCAGGCAATACAGTAGCACTCCTCTCCTCTCCTGCTGGACAGAAACAATACTAATAAACTATTTAGAATTAAAAAAAATTGCAAAAAAACTTGCAGAAACCACTATTCTTTAATTTACATGTGACTGATGGAGAATGTGCACGATCAGACTTTACCAGATTGCTCTCGCACCCTGCTTTAAGATGTTCATACACTACAGCCTTGCAGCAACTGCCTAAGGGAGACCATGGTGGCCGGATAAAGAGCCAAACAAAAGGATCAGCTAGTGGCGAGCGAGCACACTCAGCAAGGGTCAGGTATTTGGCCGCCATCCTGCCACAGAGATCAGCTCGACCTTCATCTCCAATTGACACTAGAGAAAGTAAAACTTTGATCAAAACTAGACACCCTTTGCATGAATGAATGAAAGGTCATCAAGCTAATCAAAAGAACAATAACAATTAACCATCAATCTAGACACTGATACAATTACATGCCTTCAGAAAGAATTTATCTCTGTTGAAATACGTACATCCTTCATTGTACAGATAAGCAATTCCTAGTTTCACCGCAGCCTCAAAATTTCCTTTCTCTGCCGCCCTGTTGTGAAAAAGGGCAAATCATTCAGACACACTGAAATATAACTACAACGAACTATAAACATTATTAAATCATATATTTAGTTTATACATTTATCATTTATATGTACACTAGTAGAAAATAATTCAAATGACTAAAATTCTTCAAAAATACAGTGTGTGCGTGCGTGTAACCTTTCAAACAGCCAGGCGGTGTCTGGTGCTGGCCAGCGCTCCTTAAAGCTGACTTGTGCCCAAACACTAGAATTATTATCAATGATAATACAAAGGTGGGAATGAACCTTTAAGAAAGAAGACAGAAAATGATAAAATAAATGCTGGAATAGAATAACGTAACTGAAAATAAGGGCATCGTTTAGATAAATCAGAAAAATTAACATTATATTCATTCATTCAACTGCTTACTAATTTGGGGTCATGGGGGTCTGCTGGTGCCTATCCCAGCACACATAGGACGAGAAGCAGAGGTACACCCTGGATGGGTCGCCAGTCCATCGCAGGGCAACACAGACTAATGACCACCCGCGCGTGCACACACACACACACACACTCCTATGGGCAATTTAGAATCAACAATACACCTAATCTGCAGAATTTTGGACTGTGGGAGGAAATCAAAGTACGCAGAGGAAACCCACGCACGCGCAAGGAGAACATGCAAACAGATAGATCCCTGGCCGGGGGATTGAACCCGGGACCTCTTGTTGTAAGAAGACCGTGTTAGCCACTACGCCGCCTAATTAACGTTTATATTATACAATTACATCTAAACCTAAATATAGTTTTAAAGTTTTTGCTGGCCAGAGAAATTGCATGACCATACAAGAGAGGAAGACAAACAAGAACAGAGAGATACACACACAGACATAAGGAATCAGTGAGAGAGACAAAGGCATACTGGTTTCCTGCATCCTTTCAAACTTTTACAGTAGACGCCTGGAGAAGAAATGGACTTACAGCTCTGACGGCAAGCAGATCTTCAGCAGAGAGACACTGAAGGACATATAGCAGCACTTCTTCAGGTAGAGACAGAAGACCCAGAGTTGAAACCTGCTTTCGGACCCTTTTCCTTGCAGGCAAGGAGGAACATTTATGGCATTGACAGTGTAGCACTGGAATCAGACCAAAAAAAGGGAACCAGATCATTAATGAATGAGTGACTTTAGATACAGTCAATATTAGTCTATTAGTCTCACCCTGAGCTTTAGTTACACTACACTATATGTTTATATTAGCACCCTTATTCGAGTCTATAAAACTGAGAAGTTGGGTGTTAGGGCTCTTGCTCAGGGGATCAGCCATTGTAGCTTGGTGGTACTGGGACTCGAACACACAATATATATATTTCTGTTGAATAACACCAATCCAACAAGTTAAGCATCACAGCTGCAGGATTATATCCCACTTTGACTTCAACTGAACTTTAACCCCCTTTTATCATTTATTCATCTTCTTACCTGCTTATTCACAAATTCGGGGTCACGGGGTTTGCTGGAGTCTATGACAGCGTACATAGGGCGAGAGAGTAGGGGTACAAGGCCATCACAGGGCCACACAACCACTCACACACATTCACTCCTACGAGCAATTTTAATTGATCGGCAATAATAAATCACTGCATTTACACAAGAGAGAAATATTTCGACTTCGTTAAAATAGTACAAAGAAAAAATGTATTTTAACACAACTGCATCATGTTAGTCATAATGCTAGCTAATAGCCACAGACACACCAGTGACAATCCAATTTAAATACAATCGCAAGCAAACTCAAAAGTTAATATATATTAAAATAATAAAGTAAATATCTATATGTCTATAAAATGTTATAATGATTTAATCGATATAACAGTAAACGTTAACTAAAAGCTAGTTAGTCGTCTAACGGCTGAGGAAATCTACTTACCGTCCGCTTTCATTTCAATGCCAGTTGGTTCCACTTCGACACGCAATATACTGTCCAAAGTAAAGTAGATATATATATATATAAATACTGTCCAATGTAAGTAAAGTAGATATATATAAATATTATTGTAATTTTAATTAAAAACTGTGCTGCTTACTAAAGGCTGGACTGCTAGCAAAGCGGTTAAAGTTATGTCTTTAACTGTTTCATCTAACACACAGTCTAAGTTTTGTGGATCCTCCCCTAAACCGAGCAGCAGTTTAAACATCAACTCGGAGTTCTCATTGGTCAGAAAACGAATACACCCATCCTGTGCATGCTTCACGCTGATTGGACTATCGTTAAAAGTCGGCGTGCAAATGGTTAGTTTTCTGAATAATTAAAAGGTACACGCTGATTGGACAGAGTGATTCAATTTCGAATCGCGCGAATTCCTACTTTATATATATTACATTTTATAGAATTTGAATTAAAATACACTGAGATAGACTCGCAACCCGTCCAGGGTGTACCTCTGCCTCTCGCCCTATGTGTGCTGGTATAGGCTCCAGCAGACACCCGTGACCCCGGATTCGGGAATAAGCGGGCAAGAAGATGAATGAATGAATTAAAATACTCATTCATTCATATATTCAGCCATTTATTCATTTTATCCGCTTATTCCCTAATTCGGGAGTCTGCTGGAGCCTATCCCAGCTCACATAGGGTTATAGAGGGATACACCCAGGATAGGTCACCAGTCCATCGCAGGGCCACACATAGACGACATACAGCCACCTACACACACATTCACTCCTTTGTGAATAATGACCAATCAACCTAATACAAATGTCTTTAAACTGTAGGAGTAAACAGGAGGACTAGGAGGAAACCACGCAAGAACATGCAAACTGTGCACAGAAAGATTCCCAGCCTAGGAATCAAACCACAGACCTTCCTAATGTGCCTAACCACTAGGCCAATACCCCCCCCCCCACCCCCAAAGTAATACAAATTATATAATATAACATAAATACATATTTGTATAAAGTATAAATTAATGTAATACAATGATTAATGGTAAATAATATATGTACAGTAGAGTACAGTACAGTATACTATTCATAATTATGGATTAAATTTGATAATATAAAAAGAGCAATACAATAATAAGAAAGCCAGCCATTAGGGTTGCACAAGCCAGTGCATTCTTAGTGCCGGTCCCAAGCCCGGATAAATGGGGAGGGTTGCGTTA
>JAOTRA010070070.1:0-14339 GCA_026260255.1 Pseudolaguvia tuberculata | reverse complement strand
CAACCCTCCCCATTTATCCGGGCTTGGGACCGGCACTAAGAATGCACTGGCTTGTGCAACCCTAATGGCTGGGTTAGTCTTTGTGTGTACATACATAATAAAAATCATATTGTTAATATATCGAGTATATATGCTAACAGAATTTATAAATTTCCCTTTTGGATGAATAAGGTATCTATCTTTCTATCTATTTTTATACCCAATGTGGTTTCCATTATGGAAAATGTTAGTGAATGTTAGTAAATTATACATTTTAGACAAGAGTAACCACTGTATCAGGAAAGAAATTCTGTCAAACATTAGTAGGAAGTAAAGAAGCCCATGCTTCACCCTTCAGTTCTGTGCGGTGAAATGGCAGCCGGTGAGGATAATCTTTCAGTCAGTGTAAATCTTATTCACCAAATTCCTCTTTTCACAAGAGAGAGCTTTTTCAAGACTTAGCTAAGCTTAGCATAGCTGAGCATTTTACTTAGATGATTACAATGATTAGGATGACTTTACCACTGCAGCAATTGTTGTGTGATCATTGTGTGGAAGCATGGTATGTATGCTATAAGCACTGTTTGTACATCGCTCTAGACAAGAGTAACTGTATGTCATCTATTCGATAAATATGGCGGCCAGGATTTTTATAACTCTTTTCCCATTTCCCTTTTTTAAATGTTCTTGATTACATTGAGTTTGTCAGAGCAACCTAGCTCTGATTATAAAACCCTGTTATTAGTTTTAAAAACTAAATGATATTGTGGACATTGTGACAGCTTCATAAGCACCATTTTTAAGACCATCTATAACTCTAAATAAAAGATTGTACTGTTTCTTTTAAGATTGTATTGTATTATCTTTTGTCATAAAGTTGAAAATTTTAATATTTATAACAAGCAGTTTGATTGTTTTGATGCCAAACCCAATGCTGTAAATGCAAAATGTAAATCTGTTTTACTGTATATCGTAATATGCTGATACAATAGTTTGTTTTAAGCTAATAGGCTGTAATATAAAAATGTATATACAGTTGGTACGGAAAGTATTCGGACCTCCTTCATTTTTTCCTCATTTCCGTATTAATGTACACACAGCACCCCATATTGACAGAAAAACACAGAATTATTGACTTTTTTGCTGATTTCTTAAAAAAGAAAAACTGAAATATTACATGGTCCTAAGTATTCAAACCCTTTTCTCTGATACTCCTATATTTAACTCAGGTGCTGTCCATTTCTTATGATCAACCTTGAGATGTGTTTCATTATACTGATTGCACATGATTAGGAAAGCCACACAGCTGTCTATATAAGAGCTTAGCGCTCACAGTGCATGTCAGAGCAAATGAGAATCATGATGTAAAACGAACTGCCTGAAGAGCTCAGAGACAGAATTGTGGCAAGGCACAGATCTGGCCATGTTTACAAAAAAAGTATGCTGCACATGAGGTTCCTAAGAGCACAGTGGCCTCTCCTCAGTGCAAGACACATGAAAGCCCACATGAAGGACTCCAAGATTGTGAGAAGTAAGATTCTCTGCTCTGATAAGACAAAGATAGAATAATTTGGCCTTAATTCTAAGTGGTATGAGTGGTGAAAACCAAGCACTGCTCATCACCTGTCTAATACAGTCCCAACAGTAAAGCATGGGGGTGGCAGCATCACGATGTGGGCGTGTTTATAAACTGCAGGGACAGGACAACTGGTTGCAATCAAAGAAAAGATAAATGCGGCCAAGTAAAGGGATATCCTGGACGAATATCCTTCTCCAGAGTGCTCAGGACTTCAGACTGGGTCAATGATTTATGTTCCAACAAGACAATGACCCTAAGCACACAGCTAAAATAAAGAAGGAGTGGATTCACAACAACTCCATGACTGTTCTTGAGTGGGCCAGCCAGAGCCCTCAGAGCATCTTTCTACCAACGTTTACTATCCAACCTGACAGAACTGGAGAAGATATGTAAGGAGGAATGTCAGAGGATCCACAATACTTGTTGCTTCTTTCCCAAAAAGATTCATGGCTGTATAAGATCAAGAGGGTGCTTCTACTAAATACTGAGTACAGGGTCTGAATACTTAGGACCATGTGATTTTTCATTTTTAATACATCAGCAAAAATGTGTGGAGAAAAGTGGCACTAGTGATTTGTGATCGAGTCTCTGCAAGAGTGAAAGGGAGAGTTTATAGGACTGTAGTGCGACATGCAATGTTGTATAGTTTAGAGACAGTGGTGTTGTAAAAAAGACTGGAGCTGGAGGTGGCAGAGTTGAAGATGTTGAGATTTTCATTGGGAGTGGACTGGGACAGGACTGCGCACATAGGATGTTTTGGAGACAAGGTGAAGGAGGCTACGTTGAGATGGTTTTGACATGTGCAGAGGAAGGACATGCAGTATATTGGTAGAAGAATGCTGAGGATGGAGGTGCCGGACCGGAGGAAAAGATGAAGACCAAGGAGGAGGTTTATGGAAGTGGTGAGGGAAGATATGCAGGTAGTTGGGGTGAAAGAGTCAGAAGAAGAGGACAGGGTAGTGTGGAGAGGAGTGGTCCGTTATGGCAACCCCTAAAAGGAGCAGCCGAAAGGGGAAAAAGATTACACTGTTGATTCTGAATCATTTTTCTCACTATATTGGTTAAATATGTGTAGGTCTTTTTGTGTATCATTACAGACATGGAATTTTTAAAAAGTAGATACAGTTTACATTAAATTGATGAAAACCTTATTAAATATTATTACAATGATACCTAGTAGACTAGGTCATACTATACTTTTTGTATATTCTTACATGCTGTGCAGGTCATTTTATTTGTACATCAGTTTGCATAGAATATCTCATAGGCCAAGTCATAGGAAAGCAAACTAGCAACCTTGATTCTTTAGAATGCATGTGAAAGCCACTCTTCCATAAGTCCGGTTTGAAGACAGAGCAAATATGTGGAAGAAGGTCCTCTGGTTAGATGAAACCAACGTTTAAATTTGTGGTCTAAATGCAAAGCGTAATGTGTGTTGGGAAAGTAACGCTAGTCACCCTAAACAGACAATCTCCAATTGTGAAACATAGTGGTGGCATCATAATGTGGAGGACTATTTTCTTCAACAGGGAAGCAGGACCAAGTATGGGAAGATGGATGGAGTTACACTGGGCAATTCTTGAGACTGCAGAAAACTGGATGCTAGGAAGAAGATTCACATTCCAAAAAAAAGGAATTAAAATTAAAATAGAATACTGAATATGACAAATAGTTAAAGGAGCCAAAAATGTGCTAAGAGTGCCAGAGCTTGTGCTATGATATTGTACATTTAGTGGAGAAATACCATATAAGCATAAAGCATCTGCAGGGTGAAGCTGGGGTAATTATGTCTCTGATGTAGGAGAAAAGGAGCCTTCTGTGCTGCAGATAAGAAGCAACAAGAAATAGACAAGAACAGAGAAGAAATGTTCATGACCTCTGTGCAGTTCTTGACAATTATTTATAGTAGGACATTCACACTACTGTATATTTTTGTCAGCACTTTTGACAACTTAAAATATTTTTTAATGACTGTCTGCTATAGATTTTACCTCTGCTAAACCGTGACCACTATTGTAAATATCTACATTAGTTTTTTTTACTTTTTAGTATATTATATAATTGTATATATTCCCACTAGATAAAAGATACGCTGAAGTTGTCTTCTTCTTCTTCTTCTTCTTCTTCTTCTTCTTCTTCTCCTTTCGGCTGCTCCTGTTAGGGGTCGCCACAGCGGATTGCTCTTCCCCACACTACCATGTCCTATACATCTGCCTCTTTCACCCCAACTACTCTTATGTCGTGATCCGCATATTTGATTTGGCACAGCTTTAGGCTGGATGCAATTCCTAATGCAACCCTCTCCATTTATCCGGGCTAAGCACCGGCACTAAGAATGCACTGGCTTATGCAACCCTAATGACTGGGTTAAAAGATACTCTGAAGTCTCTCTCATCTCATCTCATTTTCCGAGTAATTTTTATGTAGCACTTGTCCCGATTTCTTAGAAGTGTCATAACACCTATGAGGCTTTCCCTGTAAATTTGATCATAATATTTATATTGTATTAATAGGCATGATTCATATATGTTTTAATGCCACATAGAACAAAACTGGGCAAAAGAATGTGATTTCTAGTACTGGGCTTGATTGATTGATTTTGGTGATTTGGAAACATTTTGACTGATTATACCTGTTGTACTGGAACCAACTGAAAAAAAAGTTAGTTACAATAGTTCCTTGATTTTATTTTTTGTAGCAACTTGATTAATTTGCCTTAAAACCCTTAAACTTTATGTATTCTTTTGTTACCATTGGTATATATTCACTCATATATAATGTATCAAAAAAATGCTCACTTTTTTGCTTTAAATACAAAGTACAGTATGTAGTATGGCATGACTGTTAATGAAACCAATGCCATATTTTATATATAAAATATATTATATGATCAGACATTGTGTGACAGATTAAAAAGAATAAAGTTCTTGTTAGCTGAAAAGAATTATTAATTAATAACAGAAAATATTAACAAAAATAAGGTCAGATATGAAATGGCCTGGAAGAAATGCCAACAGCCTTAAATTTCTTCTTTTTTCACTTATATGATGCCTTACAAATCTTGTAAAAAACTGTGTATACTCTGTTTCATGGAACTGTATTAAACATTATTGATATTCCAGAGACAACAGAATGTGTGGTGTTTAATGTTAAAACACTGGGGTCTACAGTAAGAAGATTCCCACAGTTGACTTTTCAGCCAGTCTACTTTTCTTCTAGAAAGAGAGTTTTATCCTTATTTAACCTATTTTAGTGGAACACCATTGTATCCTTCTGGCAGAATCAGAAAGTTAGTGTAGACATTATACTAACATTATAGTATATAAATATTTTATGTAAAGTCAGATATAAAATAATTTATAACGCTGTTTGTTGTCTGCGTAAAAATAAAATTTTATGATATGCACTTGGGACATTTTAGAGATGAGTTTGATATTACCATAACATTAAAACATTTGGAAATTACCATTTCCAGGAATAATTAGCCCCTGATATGTTATATAAAAGAGGCACATGGTGGGAGGGACTGCGTCTTCTCAAGGTCCTCCATTTCTACGTTCTTACTTTGCAATGTGACATGAAAGAAATTCATGCTGTAACAGATAAATGTAGTTATTTTCTTGTATAAAATTACAAATATTTCTTGCCTATTAAACTAATTTAAACCATTAATATTAAAGAAGGGCAGCGCGGAGGCGTAGTGGATAGCACGATCACTTAAAACCAAGAAGGCCCTGGGTTCGATTCCCAGGCCGAGGATCTTTCTGTGCAGAGTTTGCTTGTTCTCCCTGCGCTTGTGTGGGTTTCCTCTGGGTATTTCGGTTTCCTCCCACAGTCCAAAAACTTGCAGATTAGGTTGATTAGTGATTCTAAATTGTACATAGGAGTGAATGTGATGTGTATGAATAGTTGTTTGTCTATGGGTTGCCCTTAGCTGGACTGGCGACCTGTCTAGGGTGTACCCCTGCCTCTTGCCCTATGTGCACTGGGATATGTGCGAGCAGACCCCCGTGACCCAGAATTAGGAAATAAGCGGGAAAGAAGATGAATGAATGAATGAATGAATGAATGAATGAATATTAAAGAAAAAAATGTGAAATAAAAGATTGGATCTTACTGTTTTTGCTAATGCCCCAACCCTATTACAATTTCTAGTTCCAAGAACATTCGGTTTACTGATCTAATTTCCGATCTAACATATGTAGATTAATAGAGTTATGAGAAATTGTGAACTCTCTACCTGACTTTCAGTGAGAGTAATACGATTCAAATAAATTTTTTAATCCCCTGCAACCTGGGTTCACTTTGATTCAAGGCTATTAAGAGCATTAGGAAAACGCTGATCTACAGAAAAATACAGGACAAAAAGGGAAGGTCGATCTGCAGATTTCCTCACTGTGTACATCTGCACATAAATATTTAAGTTATTACATCTGTAAAGATATGATCATGTTCAAATGTCAAGTCTGACAAACACGCTTTGTATTTTAGAGCTGGTATAGGAGATTATTCTCTCATTAACAATGAAAATTCTGTATTTGTCTTTGATAATGATGATAAAAATCTGAAACTAATAGTAATTGCAAAAAGCTTTTAAGAAGCATTAATCCTCTATACAGTTCCACACATATTTGTACGCAAGTTAAAATAATTGTTGGACAAAATCAAGTTTTTACTTTGAAGACCTTAGCAGACACATCCATCTACACATCCACAAACAAGACACTGTCATCTTTGTGTGTTGTACTGTATGACACTTCCAGTTCTGTGCAGGTTCTGGGTTTAAAACGGTGTGAAAGACTGTAACATATATTTGTAGAGCCTGTGCTATTGATACCTTGTATCATGCTGAACAATTTCCCAAGTGGTCGGATCACTGCTGTTTTCACACTGTGTGACTATCTGGGGTAAATATCAGTTTATACTATGTTCATGATGCACAATGGACAAGAGGTCAGATATTGCATGATTTACAACAGAAAGATTCACCAACTACTGTCTCTTTTACTCTTTTCAAGTACTTTCATAACAAATGATGTGATATGATAAGGAAATAACAGAGTGGCCTGCATGATTTCATTATACAAATGGTCTGAGCTCTTATTTGTAGTGAAATTGTAAAAGAATTAACATTTAAATTCAGGAACCAAAGCCATGCTTGTTCACATCTTTTCTCCCTTAAATGACTTCAGTAAGAAGTCATATCATCCCACAGGATTTTCTCAGATCACAGTCTTTAATAATTCACATTGTGTTATCACTGGGCGCAGTGGCGTAGTGAATAGCATGGTCGCCTCACAACAAGAAGGTCCCGGGTTCGATTCCCGGACCAGGGATCTTTCTGTGCGGAGTTTGCATTATCTCCTGCTCTTGCGTGGGTTTCCTCCGTGTACTCCGGTTTACTCTCATCATCCAAAAACATGCAGATTAGGTAGATTGGTGATTCTAAATTGTCCATAGGAGTGAATGTGTGTGTGAATGGTTGTTTGTCTATGTGTTGCCCTGAGATGGACTATGTGTGCTGGGACAGGCGCCAGCAGACCTACGTGACCCCGAATTAGGGAATGAGCGGGTAAGACGGTGAATGAATGCATGATTATCACTCGCATGAACAAGCAGAGATTTACATCCAATTTTAGTTATTTTATGCTGATTTTGAAAAACATGAAAAAACTAGATTAATTCTTGACACTAGGAAAAACTAGTCTAAGGCTAAAGACTAAGTCTGCTTTTTGAGTCAAGGCTGGTTAAGTATGACAGTTATCCGTTATGGGTGGAGATAGGTATATATCTGTTTTTCACACCTGTCCAGTGGATGAACCAATCATTCAGGCCTTTTGTTTTGTGGGAAGTGGTAGCCTAGTGATTAAGGGGTTGGACTAATACCAGAAAGACGGGGTTCGAATCCCACCTCCACCAAACAACCACTGTGGGTACTTGAGCAAGGCCCTTAACCCACAATTGCTCAGTTGTAAAAAAGAGATCTAATGTAAGTCGTTCATAATAATGTTGTCGCCAAATGCCTAACTGTAACTGTAACTGTTTAAGAAAATGTTTAGGTTGTTATAAAGCCAGCAGGGGGCAGCCATAGTTTGCGTTCTAAAGTTAATCCGTGTCTTCAAGAAAGATCCATTTCTGTTTTTTATTGTTGCAACGCTCTTTCTTTCTTAGAAGTGCTGTAGCGTCTTCCTGTACTGTAGGTTTCTATTATTCAAATGGTTTTTGAGCAGTTTGAGTTTTGTGTTTTTGTTTACCTGAAGAATAGCAATGTCCATAAAAAAATAGGAAACAGAGAAACAGATGTAGTAATGTTCATAAAAACTGCAGTTAAGAAGAAATAAACATGAATTCATGTGAAATTATATAGTTAACGCTTAAAGGTGGGTAATGAGGGTCCTTTATTATCTATATCTGTGCTTTACTCTTAGTGCAGCACTGCTTTTCTCCTTTAGAGGTGGTGGTCACACAGTACAGATCTGTAATATTGACCTTTTCCTGTCATTGTGCTGCCTGCATTTAGCTATATTGAATGAAATTCCAGTATTTTTTAATTTTTAATTAAGGTTACCTTTTCTTTAAAATGTTTTTAAAGAGGTTTTTTATGCTTAATGCTTAAAATAGAACTGTTAAAATAATCCACTGTTCTCTGTATTATTCCATTGTATATAATGTTATTTTTATTTTATTACATTATTAAAAACAACTCTGGCATCTCTATACACCCTTACACATGTGAGTAGCTCCTTTGCAAGTAACTTCTGAGTCGTGACAGGTTGTTTGGCTTATGCGAATGTGAGAATGGTCAAAGCAAGTTCTGTGGGGAGATCCAGCTCCTCTACTATGCTTACCTACATTAATAACAAATATTATATCCTAAGGTGTGTGTGTGTGTGTATGTTTCTTCGACTGTGTACATTGTACATCTACATGCTTTTGGGTATTTGGGGATTGGTGCATGTGTTTTTTGTTATGCAGCGGGTTATGAATGAATGAATGAATGAATGAATGAATATCTATCTATCTATCTATCTATCTATCTATCTATCTATCTATCTATCTATCTATCTATCTATCTATCTATATATCTATGTCAAACAACTCTTCTGTCTTCTTCTGCTCCTGTTACTGATGCTCATGGACATTGTCTCAGAAGCAAGCATGAAGAAAAAATAAAAGCTTTTTATTTTTTTGTTATTTTTAATATTTTAAATGTATTGTATTGCAATATATCCTAATTTATTTGATTTCTGGGCAAGGGGTCTTTCTGTAAAGATTTTGCATGTTTTCCCTGCAGATCCATAGGGTTTCTCCAGGCATTCTGGTTTCCTTTCACAGTCCACTTACATAAAAACATGTACATTAGGTGAATTGGTGATTAGTGTAGCCTTGTGATAGAGTGGTGTCCTGTCCAGGGTGCCAAAATAATCAAAACAAGTTAATTTTACCACTAGTGCTTTTGTCATCTCATAATAATCTTTGCAATTATCTGATGTTATTAATCCATTAACTGTTACTAACGTTAATCCGAATAAAGGTTAAAAAAAATAATTGTTTAACTGTAGAAAAAATGAAGACAACACTACAATCTAGCCAAATTTCTAAAGCTTTAAATTAAGATTTAGATAAATGGGAAAAGGGGGGTGCGGTGGCGTAGTGGATAGCACAGTCGCCTCACAACATGAAAGTCCCGGGTTCGAATCCCAGGCCGGTACCTTTCTATGCAGAGTTTACATGTTCTCGCCGTGCTTGCATGGGTTTCCTTCAGGTACTCCCACCGGTTTCCTCCCACAGTCCAAAAACATGCAGATGAGGTGGATTGGTGATTGTAAATTGTCCATAGGAGTGAACGTGTGTGTGAATGGTTGTTTGTCTATGTGTTGCCCTGAGATGGACTGGCAACCAGTCCAGTATGCAACACTGCTTCTCGCCCTATGTGTGCAGGAATAGGTGCAGCAGACCCTGAATTTGGGAATAAGCGGGTAAGAAGATGAACGAATGAATAAAGGGGAAAAGAAGAAAGAAAAAAAGAAAAAACATAATAACAATCTTTTTTATCTCATCTCTTGTGTAACATTTGACTGGTTATGTTTAGTCTGCAAATTCAAGGCTTATTTTTATCGAACACACACACAATCCCTATGTATCTTCTTCCGGTACTAGTCCAGACATGCGCTCAATGAAGCTCTTCAAACCCAGCTGCTCCGAAGAACAAAAAGAACAGAAAGATGGCAAAAATAGAAAGAAAAAGAAAGTAGGCAAAAGACAGAACTAAGATCCTTGTAGTCATTAAAATCGAGAGGATTTGAGTTCTCAGACAGTGATTGAGTCTTTAGTACACCTCCTGTTCGCCTTTGGAACCAAATTTTTATACTGAACAAAATACTTTTCACTTGTGAGGACAAAAATCCCGACATCCAGTGTTAGAGTAAAAGAGCTTTGCCTACAAAACTAACAACATGAAATGATTTATCATTATTCTTCATCAACAGAAAATAAATAGGATAAACCATTTTATTAGATTGTTCTAATGTACCAACAATTAACTAAACCAATTATACATTCATCTTCAATTCATTCATTCATCTTCTTACCCACTTATTCCCAATTTCAGGGTCACGGGGGCCTGCTGCGTCTATCCCAGCACATATAGGTCAAGAGGCGGGGGTACACCCTGGACAGGTCTCCAGTCCACCACAGGGCAACATATAGACAAACATCCATTCACACACACACATTCACTCCAATGGACAATTTAGAGTCACCAATCCATATAACCTGCATGTTTTTGGACTGTGGGAGAAAACCGGAGTAGCCTGGGCGGGGAACATGCAAATTCCGCACAGAATCCCGGCCCGGGATTTGATCTGTGAGGCAACTCTGCTATCTACTACGCCACCATGCCGTCCACAATTATACAGAAATCAGTGAAAGTAGGCATACTACGATTATAGATTTTGTTGGTTCGATTATAGGTAAAGGACTAATCCTAGTTTCATGGTTATCATTGTGTATAAATTCAAACGTCAGTGAAAAAAATGTGTGAGTTATTTACTTTAAAAAAATCATTAATCAATAAATAAATCATATTCAATTGAGACAAGCGCTATTGAATTGTTGTCAATCATGTGCTACTGCAAACCTAATCTAACCTAAAAGTTGGGACTTTCACTTTAAGTAACATTGAGGTTTACTAGTGGTAACCACCAGGTTTGCCTGATAGAAGAGAAGCACCAGCATAGCAGTCCTGCCCTGTTGAGACACAAGTCTTACCAACTAGGCCAGAGTTTGTGTTAAGTGTCCTCGAAGGCAGCATCGGAACGTTCAGGGATGTAGCTAACATCTGTTCAACAATCGTAATCCATGTAGTTGCTGCTGTAAAGTTCTTTTAGGACCTTGAAACCTCTGGGAAGAGGTCTGGGAACAGGATTTTTTTTGGAGGTGGTTTATTCTACCGGCCAAATCACCACCCACAATAGTCGGGTAGGTGTGGTGGTGGCTCCAGAATGACATCAAAGCCCACTTTAATTGCACCGTGTTTTTAAATGTTATTTATTCATTAAAAAAAACTTCGAATCTGTTTATTCCCTAAGTTGGGGTCACTGGGTCAGCTGGACCTATCCCAGCACATATAGAGCAAAAGGCAGGGTACACTCTGGACAGGCCACCAGTCCATCAAAGGTCCAAACATAGACATGCAACCACACACACTCACTCCCATTTTTACTATTGGATGAAGCCCAACTCTTTTCTTAAGACCTTTCACTCCAATTTGAAGCTTGAATATCAGAAATCTCTTCATTCAGCTCTAACAGTATTAGTGAGATCAGACACTAATGTCAGGTAAGGAGGTCGCGGGGTGGGGGGCAGTCTACATTTCAGTTCATCCCAAAGGGGTTGAGTGGTAGTAAGATCAGGACTATTGTTGTTTTTGTTTTGTTTTTCTCTAATAATAAACCAGCATGTGATAATGAAGCTCAGGGGTTTTGTGCTCAGGGTCCTTGTCATGCTGGAACAGTATTGGAGTTTCTTAGTTCCAGTGAAGGAATAATGTAATACGTTTAAACACACACATCTACCCATTTTCTATACAGGGACACAAAAAGACATGTTATATACTGACATACTCATTGAGTGTAAAAGTGTTTGGGGGAGGGGAGGAGGATGTAAGGTATAGGTCTTTATTCAGTCTATCTGAAACTGCATGTAATTCCTTTCACTTCCTAATCTTGCTTTCTAAAGCAGAATACAATCAACAAACTATCCCAAGACTCCATCTCTTTGTTTTAGCAATTGCTTGATTTGAAGTGAACCATAGCATCTAGCACAAAGCTTGCCAGAATCTTTGATTATGCTGTGAGGTAGATTCCTGCATGCTTCAACATGATTTCCATCAACTTCATTCTGCTGGATGTTTCAAGAACGTTCAAGAAGTCCCAGTTCTTCATTCAACTTCTTCCTTCCTTCCAATCCAGAAAACATTTGTATGACTTGTAGGTAAACATCTGGAGTAATATATACTGTCTTACATATACTGTTCTAGTTCAGACATGAATTTTTTTTAGGAGGTCATCAGTGCAGTTGGTGCTCCAGGTTCAAAGTGCTCAGTGCAAAAAGGGATTGAGCCAGAATAAGAGTGCTGTGTAGGACATGAGAGTTCAATCAGATCCTAGCATATCTTCATACCGGAACAAGGTTTGAGTCAAAGGCAACTATGAGGTCATGGCCATGGCATACTGGTTAGCATGATTGTCTTACAACTTCAGGTTTTTTCTGGTATTCTGGTTTCCTCCCACAGTCCAAAAACATGTGCATTAGGTTGGTGATTCTAAAGTGTGTGTGTGTGTGTGTGTGTGTGTGTGTGTGTGTGTGTGTGTGTTAAGAACACCAACACGAGTCAGACCTACCTCAGGAACACGCTTTTATTTATAGGTGAGTACAAACAAATATATAACTATAAAGAAACCGAAACAAAACGCACAGCAACGCTGCTCTAATGATAATTGTACTTAGCTTCACGGGATTCAAATTTGAAACAGATTCTTGGAACTGGGAGAAACCTCGGAACGAAAGCGGCGAAACGATCCAACACACTAACGTGTTATAACGTGAAACAATAATCCTTAACTAACGCACCATCGCACGGATGCTTGACCGCCTCCCCAATCAACGGGCGATGGTGGTTAATGACGTAGAAGGGGTAGGGCATGTTTCATAACAGTGGCCATGCAATGGGCTGATGACCTGCCCAGAATAGGGTTCCAGCAAACCCCCATGACCCTAAATTAGGGAATAGGCGGGTTTGAAAATGAATAAAGGAATGTGCTTAAGACTTTTATCCTTGATTAATTCAAAAGCTTAAAAGAGAAAGAAATGAATTTTTGGTTAGTAAAAAAATAGTGTGAATGTCTGATTGTGTATGAGAACGAGAGTTTTATTTTCCTCCAGCTGTCGATGAATTATCAAGATTCGGTTTCAGTAATATCCTCAGATCCTTGTGTTTATCTGACAAGACTGGAACTCTTATGTTGTTCTTTGCTCTCATAACTGATTCACCCCAAGGTCTGGTACTTTGTGTATACTGAGATGTTTACAATATCCTTCCTAGAAGTTAAGACCAGTCTTGCCATTTTCGTATGATCTCTGTTAACAACACAGCCTTTCCTCCACCCCCAGATCTGTCGTTCTTACAGCAGCTTCTTAAATACTAAAAGGAGCAAACGTCAAGAAAACCAATGTGTAATTTATACATACATATTTTATTTTATTATAGTTCTTCCAGTTAATATTAATAATTGTCTAGCTGTTCAGCCTGCATTTATTACAGCACATCTGCCTCACATCTTCTGAGTTGGAGGTTTGAATCCACTTTATTTACAGTTTTTTGGGCACTCTCGGTCCCCAGTTCAAAAACTTACAAAGGCAAACCAAAATAAAATGGTGGGTTGACCTGTTTGCCTGTAACCCTATTAGTAATCTTTAAAATTATTCAAAATTCACATGAAAATCAAGCTGGAATTAACACATGATAGATTTTCATTCATTCATTCATTCTCTTTCCCTAATTACGAGTCACAGGGTTTTGCTAGTGCAGCAAATCTCAGCTCACATAGAGTGAGAGACGGGGGTACTTCCTGGACGGATCACCAGTCCATCGCTGGGCAACACATAGAAAAACTATCACGAACACACACATTAAATTCTATGGACAATTTAGAGTCACAAATCAACCTAATCTGCATGTTTTTGGACTGTGGGAGGAAACCGGAGTGCCCGGAGGAAGCCCATGCAAGCGCGGGAGAACCTTCTTGTTGTGAGACGACCGTGCTAAACACTACGCCAAAGCACCACCGTGATAGAATTTGTTTGTCATTAAATTATACTTTTGTCAGTTTTCCTTCTTTTCCTTTTTTTTTCTTCTTCTGATTGCCAGACAGATACATTTATCCTGTTCAGTCTTTAATCCATGAGTCAGAGAATGCTGGACCAGTTTAAAAACTCGGGCAGACATCTCATATGGAAAAACCATCGGATTGGATGTTTCAAAGGAACGCACCCTCTATGTGTGATGCAGATGTATTGCTTCATGTTATTTTCAAATGGTTCATTGTGCTAACTCATTTATTCATTTTCTAAATTGCTTATACCCTAATTTGGGTCTCCTGAAGCCCTGCCCAGCAAACAGTGGTCAGAAGGCAGGGGTCAACCACACACACACACACACACACACACACACACACGCACGCACACACACACACACACACACACACACACACACACACAC
>JAOTRA010070045.1:0-14344 GCA_026260255.1 Pseudolaguvia tuberculata | reverse complement strand
ATATATATAAATAATATAGAGAGAGAGAGGGGGAGAGAGCAGTGACGTTCTAGTTGTTTCTCCTTCAAAGCAATGTAAGTCTAAAAGCTCATTTTACTGCAAAGACGAGAATCAATTTCACAAAGGATGAGAGACTGAAGGGTGGGGGGAGGAGTAAGGATGCGGTATATGGAAGGAGGTGCTATGTGGAAGGTCGCGGTGTATGGAAGGGACGTGGCATGTGGATGTAGGTGGTATGTGGAAGGGCGCGGTATGTTTGGAAGGACGCGGTATGTATGGAAGGACGGGAAAAAGTAAATCGCACACATAGACTATGAGTGCAGTCCTGTAGTACGAGGTGAGTAAGGAGTTTCAGCCACCAAACCATAATTCACATTCGAACCCGACCCTTAGTAATGGACAATATAAATTCATTCATTTATTCAATCATCTTCTAACTCGCTCTTTCCCTAATTTAGGGTCACAATGGCAGGGGTCCACACATGGTCAATCACTCACACCCACTCACTCTCATTCCTATGGGCAATTTAGAATCACCAATCAACCTAATGTACATGTTTTTGGACTGGGAGGAAACCGGAGTACCCAGAGTTAACTCAAGCAAGCAAGGGGAGAACATGAAATCGACTCACAGAAAAATCCTCGGTCTGGGGACCATAATAACCGTGCTATTTGTAATGCTTTTATAACTGGTTATAATTTTCCTCCTGATGGACTGGTGGTCAAATTCACCAGGTTTTCTTTCATTTTTTTTCCTGAAAAGAGAACAATAAACCCCTTTACTGTAGCATGTCCTCCGCCTCCACAGAGATATGAATATCAGTGAATGAAAGAGACCTGCTGTGAAGCACAGCATTCATTAGTATCTGAAGGAACCAATCTTCTGAAACTAAAGCTAAAAGCTGTGCAAAAAAACCTGAAGCTCTGGCTCACGTACATTCTGTAAATCTGTTTATTATTCTCAGACTACGGTGGCCCACTAGTGCACAAAACAATGACTTTTAAACACTATGGAGACAAGTTGCAGCACAAAGGAAATTCCGTCCAGTGGGTCTGGGCTTGATTCTGTTGCGTCTGGGCTTGATTTCTGTTGGGTTTGGGGCTTGATTTCTGTTGGGTTTAGGGGTTGATTCTGTTGGGTTTAGGGGTTGATTCTGTTGGGTTTAGGGGTTGATTCTGTTGGGTTTGGGCTTGATTCTGTTGGGTTTGGGCTTGATTCTGTTGGGTTTGGACTTGATATCTGTTGGGTTTGGGCTTGATTCTGTTGGGTTTGGGCTTGATATCTGTTGGGTTTGGGGGTTGATTTTCTGGTGGTTTTGGGCTTGATTCTGTTGGGTTTGGGCTTGATTCTGTTGGGTTTGGGCTTGATTCTGTTGGGTTTGGGCTTGATTCTGTTGGGTTTGGGCTTGATATCTGTTGGGTTTGGGGGTTGATTTTCTGTTGGGTTTGGGGGTTGATTTTCTGGTGGGTTTGGGCTTGATATCTGTTGGGTTTGGGGGTTGATTTCTGTTGGGTTTGGGCTTGATTCTGATGGGTTTGGGCTTGATTCTGGTGGGTTTGGGCTTGATTCTGGTGGGTTTGGGCTTGATTCTGTTGGGTTTGGGGCTTGATATCTGTTGGGTTTGGGGGTTGATTTCTGGTGGGTTTGGGCTTGATATCTGTTGGGTTTGGGGGTTGATTTCTGTTGGGTTTTTTGGGTTGATTTCTGGTGGGTTTGGGCCTTGATTCTGTTGCGTCTGGGCTTGATTCTGTAGGGTTTAGGGGTTGATTTTTGGTGGGTTTAGGGGTTGATTTCTGGTGGGTTTAGGGGTTGATTTCTGGTGGGTTTGGGCTTGATATCTGTTGGGGTTTGGGGTTGATTTTTGGTGGGTTTGGGGGTTGATTTCCGAGGTGGGTTTGGATTTAGCGTCTGTGTAATGGACCTCGAGACACAGACACACACACACACACACACACACACACACACACACACACATTTCTATGGACAATTTAGACTCAACTAATGGACATGTTTTTGGAAACCGGAGAACTCAGTGAAAACACATGTAAGCGGGGTAACCACTCCACCACTCTGTGTTGCTTGTAAGACACTGACAACCCCAGATAGCGCTGCTGTCCTTGGTTAGCGTGAGACTCTTCCAATTTTCCCAATAAATTGAATAGACGTTTCCTTTTTTGTCCCTCAGACCTAAAGAAGACTCTGGCTGTGCTGTTAGACAACATCATGCTGAGACTTTCCAAGCTCGAGTCCAAAGTGGACACAATCATCATCAACGGCTCGGCCTCCAACCTAACCAACGGCACGACCGCGCCTGCACCCGGCGTTGCCAACAGCGAGAAGGTCAACGTTGCAGGTACGAACCGGATTTCCTGTACAGCATCAAAGTTACTTTACAAAATAAGGACATGGTCCTAAATGTAGTAAAAAAATTTAAAGTAAAAGTTTTTTAAATATATCTTTTTTTTTTTTTTTTTACACCATTTAACTACCCCAGCAAGAAAGGCCCAGTAATTGAACCCGGGACCTTGTTGCAGTGAGGCAACAGTACTTAACCACCGCACTATCCAAAAATGCACTTTGTTTTAATTGTTGGAAGTTTGCGACTTTGCATTTTCCATGGTCGCATCCTGGAACGTCATGTGACCATCTCCATCTCAATATTGTGAATGAAGTGTGTCAGAATTTACATGTATTTTCATACGAATCATATTATATGTAAAGTTTTTGAATGCTGATACTTACTCAATTATAATAGGCAGTTTCTCTGCTGCTGACTCGAGCCACAGGCCAGGAAGCTGATTTTTTTTGACTATTGATAAATATATAACATTTTTATTTGCCACAGCGCCAATCATGCGTGCGGCCGTTTCAGATCAGAGCTCAACGCTTCCACTAATTATAAGTCAGTTTCCTGTCTGTGGTCTGCAATCTGTTGTAGTCTGACAGTAAACGTCGCCTGACACACTTTCATTTACTTCCTCTAAACAATATTGCTCAACCTGGAGCGCCAAAAGTGACGCCATGCAAAAGAAAAATAATACAGTTTAGTTTACTTGCACACACACACACACACACTGGTTTGCTAACCTGATAAAGATTTACTGTAGGTGTAATGATTTTTTTTTTTTACTGTACAAACTTTATTTTATATCCCATCTACTCCCTACCCCTAATCCCTACCCCTAATCCCTACCCCTAATCCCTTGTGCATTTTTACTTTCTCAAAAAAAAACCCCTCTGGTTTGACAAGTGGAAGTAAGTGGTGGTGTGTTAACGTTTCTCTCAGTTGACATTGTACCTGTGTTGAAGGTGGAGGAAGACAGTGTGTGTGTGTGTGTGTGTGTGTGTGTGTGTGTGTGTGTGTGTGTGTATGAAAAGTAAAGGAAGCTGAAGACACATCAATATTCATAACCATTGGTGCGTCCTCTCATACGGTCATACTGATATAAACACTGACTTATAAAAGTGCGCAAAGGTCCTGTAAAGTGTGTGTGTGTGTGTGTGTGTGTGTGTGTGTGTGTGTGTGTGTGTGTGTGTGTGTGTTATCTACTGTTTTACTGTTGGTTAGATGCATTGTCACCAATTACTCTGGAGCTGAAGTGTAGTCACATGACCCAAGTGCCTTTGATGGTGTGTGTGTGTACACGCAAATTGTAATTAAAGTGTTTGGTGAGGGTAAAGTTTAGTAGATTGGGGGATTTAATTGCAGATCTACTTGTGTGATCAAACACACGCGCGCACACACGCACACAAAATACGTCTGTGAAAGTGTTTGTATTTAAGAAGATTCTGGATCATTAGCAGTGCAGCTTTTTAATCCTCTCTGTGTCTTCGCGTGCGTGTGTGTGGTTTTGCTTGGAACATTCATTCATTCATCTTCTTACCCGCTTAGTCCCGAATCCGGGGTCACTGGGGTCTGCTGGTGCCCATCCCAGCACACATAGGGCTAGAGGCGGGGGTAAACCCTGGATGGGTCGCCAGTCCAACACATAGACAAACAACCATTCACATACACCTTCACTCCTATGGACAATTTATAATCACCCATCCACCTCATCTACATGTTTTTGGACTGTGAGCGGAAACCGGAGCACCCGGGACGAAACCCACGCAAGCGCAGGGAGAACATGCAAACTCCGCACAGAAAGATCCCGGCCTGTGATTCGAACCCGGGACCTTCTTGTTGTGAGGCGACTATGCTATCCACTACACCACCGCGCCTCCTGCTTAGAACAAATTCAATTCACAATGTTTAACAGGTTTCGTGTACAATGAAATTCTTACTTTGCTTTCAACACTGAATGCCAAAAGTAACAAAAGAAAATAAATTAAGGTATAAAAGTAAGAAATAAAGATCGTAGTGCAATAATCAGTGTGTGCCAAGGGTGCAGTCTATTGTTACAGACTCCTGTCAGCTATTGAGGAGTCTGATGGCAGATGGAAAGAAAGAGTTCCTCAGTCTGGTGGTCTTGCACTTTACACTCCTGTACCTCCTGCCAGACGGGTGTGAGGGGTCTTTTATGATGGACCCCCAGATATTTATAGCTGCTCAACCTCTCCACTTCCTGTCCTCGGATAAGCAGTGGCTGATGAATCCGTAAGTTGCATTGATTTAAAGTCATTTGCAATAAAAACAGCATCAGGGTGAGCTGTCACTAGCAAACTGATGATGTCATAGAGTTTGCAGAGTGCCGCTGCAAAGTTGGCTCGTGGTTGTAAATATACAACGACCAAAAACACAGCGGTAAATAATAGGGACGGCACTTAAGTATCAGGCGAACAGTGATTTATAAACAGTCTGTACATCTTTGCACCACCAGTTGTTGATACACACACACACATACACACACACACACACATACACACCTCCCCCTTTTGCCTTACCGGAGTCTTCTGTCCTGCCTGTCTGTTATATGTAAGCATTGCATGGCATTAGTGCAGTAAAATAAAAACAAGAAATAGACAAAAAAGAAGAAAAAAAGAACGGCATTCCAGTGCAGCACGAGCAAACACGTTCAACTCGAGGGGCGCCATGTACAGAAAAAAAACACACAAAAAAAATTTGTTTCAGTACCACAAAAAGCGATTTATAATACAAGCACTTTTAACTTTTGTTCTACTTGATGGACATTTCAAGCAGGAAAGTAAAGATTTAAAATTTTTTAAAAAATATTTGTAAAATATTCAAATATCCAGGGTTCGATTGCCGGTTCAGGGGTCTTTCTGTGTGAAGTCTGCATATTCTTTCCAGCTTTTCTCTAGGTGCTCTGGGTTTCTTGTACAGTCCAAAAACATGTACAGTAGTTTGATTGGTGCCTCTAATTTGTCCATAGGATTTGTGTGTGTGTGTGTGTGTGTGTGTGTGTGTGTGTGTGTGTGTGTGTGCGGGGACTGACCCCTGCGATGGACTGGTGACCTTTTTACTTGTCTAGTCATTCATTCATTCATTCATTCATTCATCTTCCTACCCGCTTATTTCCTAATTCTGGTCTACAAGGATTGCTGGAACCTATTCCCGTGCACATAGTGCAAGAGGCAGGGGTATACCCCGACCCTGGACAGTTTGCCAGTCCATTGCAGGGCCACACATAGACAAACAACCACACACACACACACACACAAACATTTACTCCTACGGGCAATTTTGACTCACCAAAGGAAGTTGAGCTCTACAGTGGTCTGGTCTGGTCTGTCCTGTATTCGGTAGCACTGGTTCCTTTTCACTCTCATGGTAAACTGGCTTTGTGTCTGGAAAGTTTTTATTTTCCACTGTGTTTCTTACTGATTGAGTCTCCTACAGATGAAATGGTATGTTAATGACTGATTGAACGTTGTTCGAGGAACCGAGGAACCTGTGTGTGACCTCCGTTTCAACCTGTTCCAGGCTTTTGACCTCAGAACATTGTTTACTTTGCTCAGCTAGCTCAGTTCTGGCTGAATGGAGAATTACATTTTTTTTACTGTAATAGAATCTAGTGTGTGTGTGTGTGTGTGTGTGTGTGTGTGTGTGTGTGTGTGTATGTGTGTGTGTGTGTGTGCTCAAGGTAACCTTTCAAATCCAAACAAGAACACTGATGCAGGGGGTAACCCTCTAATGCATGGGTAGACCTTTAGCACCAAGTTTTAGACCCGTGAGCATGTTTCTGTTCTCGATCAGACTGAATGAAAGGATGATTTAACACTCGTTTAGGGCATTTGATGAGAAGAGCTGGAATAAAAGAAGGAAAGATAGAGAGTAACTAGCAGCAGATGTCTTTAAGGGCACATACTCTTGCAATTCTCTCCCCTTTATCCTATTCTTTCCATCAAATCAGGTGTCAATCTGGAACTAGGACTCCCACACACACACACACCACTCCCCTGAAAAAACATCTGTTTGGTTCCTGTATTTAAAAAAATGTCTGGACTGCATGGGGGATCCAAGTTACAGTAAATAACTCAAATATGAAAGAGAATACATGGGGCACAGATGTAGAGAATCTGTTAGAAAGAACTTTAACCTGTTGAAGCATGCTGGTGGTAGTGTAACTTTCTCTAAACAGTTGGTTATGTTTCATGAACATTTATTATCTGATAACCCGCTTGATCCCTAATTCTGATTGACGGGGGTTTGCTAGAGCCTATCCCAGTGCACATGGGGCGAAAGGCAGGGGTACACCTTGGTTAGTACCTGGAGTAAACCCACACAAGCGTGAGGAGAACATGCAAACTCTGCACAGAAATACCCCTTGCCCTGGGAATTGAATCAGGTCTTTCTTCCTGTGAGTCAAATGCTTACCGTTCTTTAGGTGTTTTAGTGAATTAGCTCCAATCGAAGAATCAACAAGGAAGAAGAACAAACAAGAAGGTCCCGGGTTCGATTCCTGGGCTAGGGTTTGCATGTTCTCCCTGTGCTTGCGTGAGGTTTCCTCCAGGTACTCCAGTTTTCTCCCACAGTCCAAAAACATACAGATGAGGTGTATTGGTGATTGTAAATTGTTCATAGGAGTGAATGTGTGTGTGAATGGTTCTTTGTGTTGCCCTGAGATGGACTGGCGACCCGTCCAGGGTGTACCACTGCCTCTCGCACTATGTAAGCTGGGACAGGCGCAGCAGACCCCTTTGGCCCCGAATTAAGGAATAAGCGGGTAAGAAGATGAATGAATGAAGAATCTTTAAAATAAAACACACAAAGATCAAAAGCGTTCATATGATCTCTAAAGGCCAGATGTTGGGTTTTTTTATTACAGTGTGTGAACAGTGTGAATTTTACACCATTTCTGATTAACCTGGCAACGGTGCCTAACTAGCAAACCGCTGATGTGCAATTAACTTAATTGCAGTTGGTTATATCATGGACCCACCTCTCCTTACTCCATACTCCTGATCCACACACACACACACACACACACACACCTCCAATGGTGTGTGAGGCTCCGTTTGTTTCCTTTGCACACTGGATGCTTTACAAAACATCTGTGCCAAAAAAAGCTGATATTAGGGCATGTAGCCTTAGTTATTCCTCCTTCATCATGTGCTGACCCCGAGGCCAAAAGCCTAAAAGTCATGTCAGATGGTCTGTTACATGACTGGATATCAGGGGGTTTATTAGCAAGCAGTTTCCTTTTTATATTCCCATTTTCTATCTCTTTTACAACCACAAAAGTAAGTGTATTTTATTGAGATTTGATGTAACAGTCGAACCCAAAGTTAACCCATGATTGTCAGGTTGAAAGAAAATGATACACTCTTTTATTTTTTCCCATTTTGAGCAAATAAAAGCCTAAACGGTTTTTGCCCCCTTGTACTCTGATACCCTTTGGGTCCACCTGTATGGTTTGTTAGAGACACTAGTGAACAAACAGCATCATAAAGACCAAGGAACTCACCAAACAGGACAGGACAAGTTGTGGAAAAGTTGAAAGCAGGGTTTGGTTATAAAAAAAAAATATCTCAAGCGTTGACCATCTCA
This sequence comes from Pseudolaguvia tuberculata, assembly GCA_026260255.1. NCBI lineage: Eukaryota > Metazoa > Chordata > Actinopteri > Siluriformes > Sisoridae > Pseudolaguvia > Pseudolaguvia tuberculata. The sequence continues at coordinate 6,392 of JAOTRA010070045.1, read as the reverse complement.
AGGAGCCTCTACTCAATCAATCATCCAATAAATAGACAAGATATGATACAAACCTACCAAGACAGGGCTGTCTACCTAAATAGGACAATGGTGGCTCAGTGGTTAGTAGCCAAGTCCGCCACTGTTGGGTCTTCCCTGTTGCGAGACCCTTAACCCTTCCTGCTCCAGGGGGTGGTGTATAATAGCCGACCCTGCGCTCGGACCCCCAACTTACAAGGATGGGATATGCGTATTGTACTGCCTATAATCATTATGTAACAAATAAAATTGGACTTTTTTTTGTGAGGGGCGGACAGGAGAGCACTGGTCAGAATAGCAGACCAGAATGGAATGTGGCACAGGCTTAAAGGGAACGGTCACGTGCTCTCAAGTGCCTCCTTATAACCGAATTGCACACAGGATTGAGAGGTTGATCATCAAAGCCATTACGAGGTAAAAAAAAAAAACTACCTCTGAGGTGAAAACCCGGATGAATGATATCTTTGTATGTGTATCTGATGCTTCCTTGTGTCTGTTGACTCGAGCCGTTGATCACAAGACTTTGGGGAGGGGATACAGTGTAATGTGGTAGTGTGTGTGTGTGTGTGTGTGTGTGTGTGTGTGTGTGTGTGTGTGTGTGGGTCATGTGGTCGGTATAGCCGGCATCAAGGACAAGAACTAATCTTTAGACTAGAAATATCCAGTAATGATGTAGAAATGCAGGTAACTGCCCTCTGCAATGGTGTCTATAGTCCAGGCTGGCAGTGGAAGTGTGACGGTGCGAGATCTTTGCTGTTCATACAAATAAATTGTTCTAGGGACATGGATGTGTTTATCTCTGTCCACACCTTATCTTCTTTCAATGGCTCCATATGTTCACTAAGAACATAAACATGACTCTAGAGTTCAGGGTTCTTCAGTGGCCTTCATCAGATTTGATATAGTCGGATCAACATGGACTCGGAATGTTTTCAACACATGGAATGAATAATGATGAAGAAGCGAATTTCATCTTTCAGGTGGTGCAGTCTCTCCAGTTTTTTATTTCTTTATCAGGATCGGACTCCATAGCCACACGTGTCAACTAAATGGAATAAACTCTTGTTCTTTCTATAGAAAAGTAACTAGGCTGCCATTGTGATTTTTCTGCACCTCCCTTTTTTTTTTTTTTTTAAACATACGATTACTTATATTTTTCCCCAAACACCTCGTGTAGCAATCCTGTAATCCGGTTCTCAGTATTCTCCAATCGGAGTCACGTTGTCTCCCCTTTGTCCGACTGGCAGGAAATGTTCTATTTTTGTCATATCCGATTTTAGGAGTTATTGATATAGACGATAATAGGCGTTCACTTCTGTCGCATGTTTCTGGCTTTAGAGAGGCATTCTGGTGGTACCTTGCATGACTCATTTCCTGTTTTCAACCTACCAGAACATCATACATTCCATTGGACTCTCTGGGGACTGTGTGAATCTCTGTCTTAGATAAATTGGACTTTTGCAGCCGGTGGTGCAATGAGAATAAGGGAATTAAGATGATACTCTAATGGTCCATGTATTTTAAGGTCTCCAGAGATCCGATTTATTGTTGAACGGGTGTGGTACAGTCTCCCCAAATTGTTAGCAGCGCCCCTGTTGGCAGCTATTCTTGCATTATTATTGTTTATAACAATGTATGTAAAATAAATATTATTAACTGAAATATGATGATGATGATGATGATGATGATGATGATGATGATGAAGATAACATCATTTACCTTTTTCTCTTTTTTTTTTTTCTTGCTAGACCTTCTTAGTGGAGCACAGGAAAAGTGTGAGCTGCCCGTTCTTGATGGCTTTCCACACTGTGAGGGCAAAATGAAGGTAAACACACACACACAAACACACACACACAAATCACATGGAAATGAACACTTTTTAACTACAATGGAACACACGCATCTATCCAGTGTTTGGGTCTAATTTTAATACTGAAAGCACAAATTTACATCACACTTGAAAAACTTTTAGCAGTTGCCTTGTTGTCTGGTCATCGGTGCACACACACACACACAAACACACACACACACAGCCACAACATCTGCTTTAGTGTCTGTCTCCCTGAAGCTTCTCAGCAAAGACACAGGAAACTGGTGTGAGATTAACCGCCGCCTGGGATGTTGGGATGTTCTTCCTGCGCTTGTGCGAGTTTACTCCCCAGTACTCGGGTTTCCTCACAAACATTTGGTTGATTGGTAGTGTGAGTGTGTGAGTGTGTGAGTGTGTGTGTGTGAGGCAAGTGTTTGACCTACTGACTCCACACAAACATTCATTTTTTATGGATTATAGAAGTATCGGATCGGGACTCTGTATCGAATGACTCGGACTCATCAGGGCAAACAAACCTGATTGGGACATCCCTAGTGGGTGGGTGCGTGTGTGATTGATTGTTTATGTATGGCCCTGTGATGGACTGGCAACCTGTCCAGGATGTACCTCTGGTAGCTATTAAGAAACAAGACGAATTAGAAGCGTTGATTTTCTACTGGTTTCGAAAAGTTGTCATCACTAATTGCATCATGGGATTGAGCGCTCCTATTGGTTCTCGGTCTGGCAGTCAGCCGTAGGAGAAGTGGCGCTGCAGGCAACAGTCTGACATCTGAGTTTAATTAGAGGAGAAAAATTGCTTGCAATGGTACACATGTCAAACTGTCCATTGAAGACAAGTGATTTTAACGTCCAATCTTCGTACAGCCTCTGGAAGTACTGGTTCCGATGGTTAGGAAAAGTACTCGATGGTTCGAAGTGATGCAATAAACAATAACTTTTTATATTTGTATAAAAAATAGTTTCAAATTATAATTTTTATTTATTTATTTATTCCTATCTACATTCTACAAAAGGTTATCAGAATGTTAATAGTAAAAATAAACTGAAATAAATAAATACTAAAGAACATTTATAAGATTTATAAGAACATTTATAAGATTTATAAGAACATTTATAAGATTTATAAGATAAGATTTCAGGGATGTGTAAACGCCATTATTATATAATGATATCTATAATATATATACTTTTAAAATTATTATTATTCACATTTTGTTATGATTATATTAATATTTTATTATTATTGTTGTCATATTCTAATAATTTTTACGAGTTTTCTCCAGGTACTCCAGTTTCTTCCTACAGTCCAAAAACATGTACATTAGGTTGAATGTCTGATTCTAAATTCCGTGCGTGCGTGCGTGCGTGCGTGTGTGTGTGGTTTTGTTGTTGTTGTTGTTCATCTCTGTGTGGACTGTCCAGGATCTACTCCTACCTTTCCCCTTATGTGCCCTAGGATAAGCTCCAGCAGACCCCTGTGACCCGAATTGGGTTAGAAGATAAATAAATGAATCACAGGTTCTGTTTAATATTTTCGGTTCTTTTCATTTCTGCGGGAATGAAATCTGTTTCTTAATGTTCGGAATGATTCCGGTTTCCTTTTTAAAACCTGGGCATTTAGATGTATTTCTGCCTCACCTCTATTCTCAGCTCAAGGTTTGTCGAGAAATGTTGGACCTGAAGGCCATTTATCTTTTGTCGAACCCGATTCTGCCCAAAACCAGACTAGCTCCTTCATCAGGGGAAACAGGTTTCATTTTGCTATATAAAAATCCAGGCACCCATAGCAAGCTAATTCCCAGCTAATAACCTGTGAGGTGTCAATCAAAATGATATAGCAACAGTATGAGAATATTTTGAGCCTAAAATTGCTAAATTGGTTTTGGACAGATTTCCAGAGGGATTTTCAGCCATTCTTCTTGGAGAATAGTGAAGATCTGCAGGTAGTTGGGGTGAACTAGGTCACTGTGATACTGGTGGAGGAAAACGTTTCCATAGTCATTAAACTTATCCTGATGCACAGCACCACCTTCAGGATACAACGTTTTGCATTAGGTGCCCCCAGAACTGTCCTTGGCAGTGACATTCCCATTTAGTACTGTAGCACAAGTACTACAGCCCAAACCATCAATGATCCACCCCCATACATGCAACCATGGTGGTACCCTTCTTCGGGTCTTCTCCACAAATGTACAAAAAAAGACTATGTACAACACCGTAACTCTTCCGGATGTGGGAATCTTTCGTGAAGGTGGACTTATCAGAGAACGAAACATGTTTTAGATGGTCCACAGCCCAAGATTTTGAAACTGACATTTGGCGTTGGCACCAACGAGTGACCAAAGGTTTGGCTATAGCAACCCAGCCATGTAGGTTGACCCTTGTGTAGCCTTTGCCATACAGTTTTGGTGGAAACAGAAGAGTTGAGATGATTCTGCCATGAGTTGGGCAGCTGTGACGTAGCTTCCACTTGCGTCTACAGTTATTCCTGTTGAATATGGTTCGCCTGTTCTTGGTGGTATGCTAACATTATCCTGGATACCATGACTTTGATGCATCACAAAGACTCGCCTGCGGGATGTGCACCAACAATTTTTCCTCTTTTGAACTCTGATGTCATACAATGTTGTGTGCATTGCAATATTTTTAACAAAACTGTGCTAAACCTTCACACGTTGTTCTTACTGGTGGAATATGAAGATTGGCCACCAGGCTGGTCAAATTTAGCCATAAAACCTCAAACACTAAATTGGCCAGTGTTTCAGTTTCATTGTCCAACACTTGTATATATAATGAATCTTCTTCTCCTTTCTGCTGATCCCGTTAGGGGTCACCATAGCGGATCGCTCTTCTTCACCATACCCTGTCCTCGACATCTGCCTCTTTCACCCCATATCTTCCCTCACCACATCCATAAACCTGGCGTACACATTCACTCCGATGGACAATTTAGAAACGACAATCAATCTAATGTACTTGTTTTTGGACTGTGGGAGGAAACCAGAGAACCCGGAGAAAACCCGGTGGGGAGAACATGCAAGACCCCTTGCCTGGGAATCAAACCCGCCCAAAGTAATACACTATCTATTTGATATTTATATATGTTAAATTTGATGGATTAAATGTATCAATTAATTAATTAGTTAATTATTAATTGTATAACCTGCCAAAATGCCTAAATAACAAATAGTAGCTGGTAAAAAGTCCTTTAGTTGCTGTAATTTAGAACATTAGGACATTTAATCTCCTTTCGAGACCGAGAAATAAGACTATCGCTTCCGGTTGCCATGTTTATTTCTGTCCGTTGTGTCTCGGGTTCCATGCAGGCACTGAGGTCAGCAAAGATTTTTCATCCACTGATCATTTTCATTTGTGTGCGGAAATCAATAAAAGCGATGCGAGTCGACTCCGAACGATATGTTGTTCACCAAGAGAGTGTTATCAGAAAAAGAACCGGTGGAGAACCTCAGTACAGCAAAGGTCTACCACAGCATTTAATAAAATTTAACTCATAAAACATTAAACTCCTGGTAAACAAAGACTGAGATTTTGAGAATTTTGTAAATAAACTGTATGCCAGGGGTCTGTATGTCAGGCAGGGGTACACCCTGGACAGGTCGTCATTGCAGGGTCACACATAGACCAACAACCACACACACACACACACACACGCGCACACACACACACACTAACTCCTATGGGCAACATGGAAACAAACCAATTAACCTAATGTACATGTTTTTCGACTGTGGGAGGAAACCCACGCAAGTGCAGGGATGCAAACGCCGAACAGAAAGACTCCTTTTCTTTGAATCGAACCTGGACCTTCTTGTTGTCCGCCCTCTGCTTACTGGTTAAAGTGTCGGACTGCTACCAGAAAGACTAGGGTTCGATTCTCAGTAGCACCAATCAACCACTGAAGGGCGCTGAGCAAGGCCCTTAACTCCAATTGCTAAGTAATTATAGAAAAAAATGTAAATGTTTTTTGGTCTGTGGGAGGAAACCGGAGTACCCAGACTAAACACACACAAGCACGAGGAGAACTCCACACAGAAAGATCTCTGCCGTGGGACCATGTACAGTCCAGTTTCTCGACTTAGCTTGTAACTAGCTTTACGTTATACTAGCTAGATACGATGAGAGAAACAGCATGACTTCATCAAAGGTTGAGGAGTTTCATCTTTGTTTCCCGCAGCAGTTAGACTCGACACGTGACTTACACCACACACGTTTAACTACAGGGCAGAATTGAAAATCGCCAAAATCACCAAACATTGGTGGCATTGTGGTTTGTACACATCTGGAAGCCCACAGTTGGTCTAGTATGTTTGTTGTAGGTTGTAGCATTACATTGTTCCTTCACTGGAACTAAGAGACTCCAACGATGTTCCAGCACGACAATGACCCTGAGTACAAAACCCCCTGACCTCCATTATCACATACTGGGTTATTATTAGAGTGACAACAACACCAGTGTTCCACACAAAGTCCTGATCTTACCACCAACTGAACCCCTTTGGGATGAACTGGAATGGTGACTGAC
>JAOTRA010070018.1:1998-14348 GCA_026260255.1 Pseudolaguvia tuberculata | reverse complement strand
CTGGGATAGGCGCAGCAGACCCCCGTGACCCCGGATTTGGGAATAAGCGGGTAAGAAGATGAATGAATGAATGAATGGCCACCAAAAAGACATCTTAAAAAGATCATTATTAGAGGAGATAAATTATCATTTGCTGCTTAACCAAAATTACAACTTAAGTGGTTGTGATGATGGTGATGATCCTGATGATGATGATGATTATTATTATTATGGTGGTGGTGGTGGTGGTGAAAATGATGATGATGATGATTATAATGATGATGGGGTGGTGATGATGATGATTATTATGGTGGTAGTGATGGTGGCGATGATGATGATCCTGATGATGATTATTATTATTATGGTGGTGGTGGTGGTGAAGATGATGATGATGATGATGATGATTATAATGATGATGGGGTGGTGATGATGATGATGATGATGATTATTATGGTGGTAGTGATGGTGGCGATGATGATGATTATTATTATTATGGTGGTGGTGGTGGTGAAGATGATGATGATGATGATTATAATGATGATGGGGTGGTGATGATGATGGTGATGATGATGATTATTATGGTGGTAGTGATGGTGGCGATGATGATGATCCTGATGATGATTATTATTATTATGGTGGTGGTGAATATGATGATGAGGTCATAATGGTGGTGGTGATTATTATGATGATGGTCGCGATGATTATAATGGTGGTCATGATGTTGATGGTGGCGATGATGATAATGGTGGTCATGATGATGATGATGATGATGATGGTGGCGATGATGATAATAATGGTGGTCATGATGATGATGATGATGATGAAGATGATGATGGTGGTGGTGGTCGTGATATGTTTATTGTAGGTCAGAGTAAAGCGGTGGTTCCAGTGGCCTCGTCTCCGAGCGGTTCAGTGATCTCTCACAGCTCCTCCAGTTCAGCTTCAGTGTCTACAGATTCCACTTCCTCCTCCAGTCTGCCCAGTTTCTGGATCCCTAGTCTGACCCCTGAGGCCAAACCCACGCTGCTAAAGAAACCGGTCTGTACAACCACTCAACCAACCAACCAATCAGTAGACACTTTATTACTGAAGCAATGTTAATCCATTCATTCAATCACTGCTCTGCTCTCGCGTCACAATGTTCACACACACACACACACACACACACACACACACACACACACACACGCTTGTGTTTGCTTTGAAAGGACATTAAACAACTTAGTGTCACACTGACCGTGTGTGTGTGTGTGTGTGTGTGTGTGTGTGTGTGTGTGTGTGTGTGTGTGTGTGTGTGTGTGTGAGAGAGAAAATGAATGTGCAAGGTCAAAGTTTCTAATCTTTAAACTTCAGAACATTAAACACTTATTCACCAAATTATTCAAATATTTGTCATGTCTATTCTATGAAAGTGTGTTATATAATCTGATATTTAATTATAATCTCTATAGTAAGTTTGTGTAATTAATGTTTAACTGTAAATCAGTTTGTAAAAGTGTTTTGTTTTATTGTATATTTAGTATTTTCATTTATTTATTTATTTGACGTTTTTCTGTCTGTCTATCTCTGACTGTCGCTCTTTTCTCTTCATCTGTCTGTCTGTCCCTCAGTCTAAGACAGTGTTGTGTCCGATGTCAGGTCGTCCTCTAAAGATGAGTGATCTGATTACTGTGTGTTTCACTCCACTGGACCGTAGTCTGGACAGGGTAGCTCTGCTCACCCGCCAGGTAAACACACACACACACACACACACACACACACACACGTGATTCCAGATGTGACTGTCCAGCTGTGGTTCAATAAGCCTTGCCCATTGACAGCTGCCAGTGTGGATGAACAGTGTTGATCCCTTCACCTGTCCGTACTGATCTCATTTTCAGGATCGCTACGTCTGCGCGGTGACCACAGACACGTTGGGGAACTCTGTCCCCTGTGCAGTGCTCAGACCCTCGTGAGTCCCAGAGTCCACTTCCTGTTTATTACAATCAGATTTTAATGTCTCCGTTTGACCTCAGGAAGTAATCACTGTGTGTGTCTCTCTCTCCATCTCTGTCTCTCTCTATTATTGTCCTTTTCTTTCTCTCTTTTCTTCTCTATTACGGTCTCTCTCACACTCACTCTCTATCACTGTCTCTCCCTTTTCCTCTCTATTAATCTCTCTCTCTCTCTCTCTCTCTCTCTCTCTCTCTCTCTCTGTGTGTGTCAGTGGATCTGTGGTCACTTTGGAGTGTGTAGAGAAACTCATACGTAAAGATATGATTGACCCAATTTCTGGAGACAAACTGAAAGAGAAAGACATAATAGTCCTGCAGAGGGTAAGTGTGTGTGTGTGTGTGTGTGTGTGTGTGTGAGATAAGTCACTAATGTTGCTATAGAAACCATGAATTAATTGTTGTTTCTGTGTGTTAGGGTGGGACTGGATTCGCTGGTTCTGGTGTTGGTCTCTGTGCTAAAGAAGCTCGTCCTGTCATGCAGGCATGAGACAGCGGGAAAGACAGACAGCAAGAGGAGGAGAGATGGTGAGAGAGAGACAGAAAGGGTGAGAGAGACAGAGAGAGTTAGAAAGGGTTATTAGTTTACAGTCGGATGTGGAGGTTAAACTTATGATTTTATGTTTAATTCATTTTATGATTTTGTCACTTTCTTTTGTGTTTCTGTAAAATAAATGTTTTATTTCCACACGTCCTTCTGTTCGAGTGAATGACATCACAAACAAGGTCAAAGTTCATCGTGTTCCGTCAGTAACAGTGTGCCAAAGTCTGTGATGCTGCTAATTTTAACCACGTCCACTTTGTCCATGATCTCACTGACTGAGAGGACACCATCCTGAACACACACACACACACAGGAAATTATACTTATTATATTACATTATTACATCGAATAATAACAACTAATAATAATGATTGTTATTTTACTGTGACATCACAAACTGCGCAGTCCCCACAAGTTTAATCATTAATATCATTGGGCAAAAATAGCATCATTTTGACCAATAAACTGTAATCCACCAGTGCGACATGTGACATCATTCATTCTTTCATTCTTCTTACCCACTAATTCAGGGTCACGAGGGTCTGCTGGAGACGCATAGGTTGAAAGGCAGGGGTTCACATTGGAGAACTCTGTCCCCTGTGTGCTGCTCAGACCCTTGGGAACCTGGGACCTCCTGCTGTGAAATGACCGTGCTTACCAGTACGCCACCGCCCTACACTATGACATCATCAGTCTTAAAATAAAAACATTTTCTCTCTCATCAAACAAATTTAAATATGATATCAAAGATAAAATGGGAAAACAAAAAAATTATTAAGGGAAAACAAAATCCCAAACTACATGGCCTGTGTGAGAAAGTGTTCTCTTTGTCTAATATTTAAATTTGTTTGATGAACTGAAACATTAAAGTGTGTCAAATATGCAAAAAGATTGGCAATCAGGAGGGGGCCAACAATTTTTCACACCACTGTACATTAATGGCATAGTGGTCGCCTCACAACAAAAAGGTTGCGGGATTGATTCCCGGGTCGGGGAGTTTGTATGTTTTCCCTGCACTTGTGTGGGTGTCACTGGGTATTCCGGTTTCCTCCCACTGTCCAAAAACATGTACATTAAGTTAATTGGTGATTCTAAATTACCCCTAGGAGTGAATGTGTGTGTCTGAGTGGTCGTTTGTCTATGTGTGGCCCAGCAATGGACTGGCAAACTGTCCAGCATGTACCCCCGCCTCTCACCCTATGTGATAGGGTGGATAGGCACCAGCAGATCCCCGTGACCCTGAATTAGTGGGTAAGGAGATAAATGAATGTACAAAAGCTCTCTATAGTTTCTTCACGTTTCTTTGAAAGCTTGTCAGTGTAGTTCTCCTGTCGGACAGCAGCAGACATCATCATCATTTTCTGACCGCTTATCCGGGACCGGGTCACGGGGGAAGCAGTCCAAGCAGGGGTGCCCAGACACTTCCTCCACCTTTTCCAGAGGAACACAGAGGCGTTCCCAGGCCAGCTGAGAGACATAGTCCCTACAGTGAGTCCTGGGTCTTTCTCGGGACCTTCTCCTCTACATGCCCGAAACACCTCTCCTGGGAGGCGCCCATGGCAGATGCCCAAACCACCTCAGCTGGCTTCTCTCAATTAGGAGCAGCAGCTCTACTCTGAGCTCCTCCCGGGCAACTGAGCTCCTCACCCTATCTCTAAGGGAGCACCCGGCTTCCTTGTGAAGGCAAACTCATTTCGGCCACCTGTATCCGAGACCTTATCCTTTCTGTCATGACCCAAAGCTCATGATCGTAGGTGAGAGTAGGAACACAGATTGACTGGTAAATCGAGAGCATTGCTTTACAGCTCAGCTCTTTCTTCACCACGACTGATCGGTACATCAAACGCATTACTGCAGAAGATGGACCAATCCTTCTGTCAATTAGTCACTCAGTCGTGAACAAGATTCCAAGATCCTCCACCTGAGGCAAGATCACACCACCAACATGAAGGGGGCAAGCCATCCTTTTCTGACTGAGAACCATCTCAGATTTGGAGGTGCTGATTCTCATCCCAACCGCTTCACACTCGACTGCAAACCGCCCCAGTGCACGCTGAAGGTCCTGGCTTGATGGAGACAACATGACATCATCATCTGCAAAAAGCAGAGATGAAATCCTGTGGTCCCCAAATCTGACTTCCTCCTGGCCCTGGCTGCGCCTAGGAATCCTGTCCATAAAGATAATAAACAGATCCGGTGATAAAGGGCAGCCCTGACAGAGTCCAACACGCAATGGAAACAAGTTTGACTTATTGCCAGCAATGTGAACCAAGCTTCTACTCGGGTCATACAGGGACCGGATATCCTGAGACAGTGGTGGCTCAATGGTTAAGGTGCTGAGTTGTTGATCAGTAGACCAGGAAGACCTGGGGTCAAGTCCACCACTGTTAGGTCCTTGAGTAAGACCCTTAACCCTTCCTGCTTCAGGGACGCTGTACAATAGCTGACCCTGTGTTCTGACCCCCAACTTACTAAGATGGTATGTAGGAGCCATATTACGTCTTACTTCTCACGGTGATGCATCATAGAAGGTCACGTGGGTTACCTTATTAGCTAAAGGTTACAAATACTTAATTCCTGCATACAGTTGAGTTAGGAGGAGAGAAGGGAGTTAGGTAGCCATAATCTTTGTTGACTGCATAAGGCATAACACAACGTTGCGCATAACTAACGCACATCACACGCACTAAGGGACACGTCTTCGTATCGCATCACTTATCTTGGTATCCTGTTGTGATCGCCATTGTTATCACCACCTCTGCTATCAGCACCTTGCCATTGCAAGCGCTAGCGTGCCTCTAATTAAAACTGAAGATGTGAAGGCACTGCAGGATTTTAGTTTTTTGCTTAGAGGCTGCTGTAATGCTATGGAGGATGTGCAGTATCTTCATGACTTACCTTCTAATATGCTGAACATCATTAAAAAACTACCATATAAACTCTGAGATAGATGGAGGAGCCACGTTTGCTAGTTGCAGGAGAAAAATAATCAGTGAGGCAAGTTTAAGAATATTGCTGACTTTATTGAGAAACAAGTGAAGGTTTTGACTGATCCTGTATTTGGGAACATACAGGACTCGCCATCAATAAATGAAAGCAGGAACAAACCCAGTTTCCATCAGGAAACAAAGGCACTAGTTGGCACTAGGGTTGGCCCTGTGGAGAACACAAGTCAGTCTGTAAAGAAATACTATTGGGTAAGAAATTCTGTATTTGCTGTGGACAAGGTCACACGCTGGATACGTGAAAATGTCCCAGCAAAAGAAGATAGGCTTCTTAAAGGATCCCACAGTACTTCACAAAGAACCTGTAAATGGGTCTAAGCAGACTGAGAGTAAAACAGGCCTTACAGGGACTGGAGACAAAGACTGCAAGTTGCCCATAATTCCAGTTCAAGTTAAATCTAATAAAGGGAGCAAAATTGTTACCACTTATGCCCCACTTCACAGGGAGGAAATTACCACATCTGGATTGGGGGTTGCAGCACTGGAAGGAGATAGCTTTCTTGAGCTACCGAAAGCTTATACTCAGGAATCCATGCCGGTGCACCATGGAAATATTCCGACTAAGAGGGATATTAAAAATGGTTCACTTGCCAAAGATTGATGCAGGAATTGGATTCTTGATAGGAACTAATGTCCCAAAAGCATTGGAGCCTTTAAAAGTGGTGTTTAGTATAAATGATAGACCGTATGCCATTAGAACCATGCCGGGCTGGACTGCTAATGGTCCACTAACAGTGGATATAAAGTAACAGTCACATGTAACTGTTAATGGAGTTTCAGCTGTAAAACTGGATGAGCTCTGACAGCAGCAGTTTGAAATGACTTTGCTGAAAACCATTACCATTAAAGAATATCAAGGTCACCATGACCAACAACAACAATGTTGTGGAACAACGTTTGCATCACCTGAAAAGGAAGTTTCAGAAAGACCCAGTACACCATTTGGAATATAGTAGTTTTATGAATGATCTTCTGTTGAAGGATTATGCTGATAAGGAAATGGATTGCAGTGATGGAAAGGTATGTACATACCACACCATGGAGTGTATCATCCCACCAAAGGAAAGATCAGAGTTGTATTTGATTGTGGAGCAAGCTATCAAGGAACATCTTTAGTGCTCAGCTTCTTCCTGGCCCTGATCCTACTAGTTCTTTAATAGGAGTTGTGACTTGTTTTAGGAAGGAACCAGTCGTAATCATGGCTGATATCGAGTCCCTTCTGAAGACCTGCTCAGGTTTCTCTGGTGGCCAAAAGGAGATACAGAACAGCAGCAGGTTCTTACCAAATGGTTGACCAACAGACTTAGTGTTTGTCCTGAAGACCACGGAGCAAAAGGAATCCTCTGGGAATGCTGAGCCCTGTGGTTTTAACAGCAAAGAAAACTTGCAGGAGAGGAACTGGCAGGGACGACACTGCCAGAGTCCGTGTCTAAGGAGTAGTGTAAGTGAAAACATTTAAGGGAACAGATGTATAAATCCACTATGCTTGGGGGATCTTGTAGTTATAATGGACAACACAGCACCTTGAAATTCGTGGCCAATGGGTCGAGTGATACAGACGATCAAAAATACAGACGATCAAAAGGGACTTGCTCGTCAAGTACAGATTAAAACACGGAACAGATGTTGTATGGAACTTCCTATAACAAAGGTTTGCTTGATATAGGAGGCTGATGGATAAAGACATACTCTACTTTTCTGGATCTGTTTTGTTTTTGAAGAAATTACGCAATGATGGACTAAATATTGAACTTTATTGTTGAATTTTGTGTATGTCTCCTAATTATTTTTATGGGTGTCAATAATTAAGGGGCTGGTGTGTTGGAGCCATATTACATCTTACTTCTCACGGTGATTCATCATAGTAGGTCACGCAACAGGGGATATGCAAAGAAAATATTTCAGAGTATATCTTGTACTCTGTATATAAAAGTATTTCCTTTCTTTTTCTTAAAGAGCCCCGGACCCCATACTCCCAGAGCACCTCCCACAGGACACCTCGAAGGACATGGTCAAAAAACTTTTCCAGATCCACAAAACACATGTGGCAAACTGAAGAGGGTATAAAGTTGGTCCAGTGTTCCACAGCCAGGACAAAAACCACATTGTTCCTCCTGATTCCGAGGTTCGACTACCAGACAAATTCTCCTTTTCAGTGCCTCTGTAGTTGGCACACACCCTCCGGTTCTCCTTCTTAAAGAGGGACCACCACCCCTGTCTGCTAGTCCAGCGGCACTGTTCCCAGCCACCACGCGATGCTGCAGAGGCGTGTCAGCCAAGACAGCCCCACAACATCCAGAGACTTGAGGTACTCTGGGCGGACTTCATCCATTCATGCACCTCAGTGACCTCAGCTTGTCGATGGATGAGTCCACATCTGAGCCCCTTGTCTTTGCTTCCTCAAAGGAAGATGTGGTGATGGTGGCAACCACTGTGGGTCCTTGAGCAAGGCCCTACAATTGCTCAGTTGTAAAAAAAAAAATAAAAAATGGACCAAATACAATTTAAGATTAAATTGAATTTCTTTGAGGCAGACGGATAGTCATTTTCCATGGCCTCACCGAACTCCTCCCAGACCTGAGTTTTTGCATCCACAACCACCCATGCTGCAGTCCGTTTTGCCTGCCAGTAACCCTCAGGTGCTTCAGGGGTCCCATAAGCCACACAGGCTCAATAAGTCTCCTTTTTCAGTCTGACGGCATCTCTTACTTCCAGATTCCACCACTGGGTTCAGGGATTGCTGCCTTGACAGGCACCAGAGACCTTATGACCACAGCTCAGAGCAACCGCATCAACAATGGAGGTGGAGAACATGGTACACTCTGACTCAATATCCCCAGCCTCCCTCGGTATCAGGTTGTAGCTCTGTTGGAGGTGAGAGTTGAAGTTCCTTCTAACAGGGGACTCTCACAACACATTTGGGCCTGTTAAGCCTGTCTAGCTTCCTCCCCCGCCATCGGATCCAACTCACCACCAGATGGTGATCAGTTGACAGCTCCGCCCCTCTCTTTACCCAAGTGTCCAAGACATATGGCTAAAGATCAGATGAAATTACTACAAAGTCGATCATTGACGTCCAACCAAGGGTGTCCTGGTTCCATGTGCACTCACTGATGGACATCCTTATGCTCAAACATAGTGTTTGTTATGCACAAACTGTGACTAGCACAGAAGTTCAACAACAGAACACCACTCGAGATTGAGGGGGGCGTTCCTCCTAATCACCCCCTCCAGGTATCACTGTCATTGCCCACATAAGCATTGAAGTCTCCCAGTAGAATGACACAGTCCCCAGTCGGAGTACATTTCAGCATCCCTTCTAGAGACCCCAAGAAAACCGGGTATTCTGCACTGGCGTTTGACCCGTAGGCACAAACAGTGAGAGACCTATCTCTGACCCCAAGGCACAGAGCAACAACCCTCGTTCACTGGGGTGTACTCCAACACATGCCGGGAAATCTGGGGTCTATGAGCACGCCCACACCAGCCTGCCGCCTCTAACCACAAGCAACTCCAGTCCAGTCGCTCTCAAAAAGTTGGGTTCCAGAGCCCAAACTGTGTGTGGAATTGAGCCCAACTATATCCAGTTGAAACATTTCTACCTCCCACACCAGCTCAGGCTCCCCCCCTACCGAGGAAACATTTCAAGTTCCTAGAGCCAAATTCCACATCCGGAAATCAGGCCGCTGAGGACCCCGTCTTTGACTGCCACTCGATCCACCGTCCCCTTCCGGTGCTTCCTGCAGGTGGTGAGTCCACAGGAGGTCGACCCCTTGTCACTTCTTTGGGCTGAGCCCAGCCAAGCTCCAATACAATACACAGCTAGCTTTAATCTTAAGGACTGATAAGTGTTGAGTACAGATCTCAAAGACAGAAAGGATTTGAACGACAAAATATATTTTTAAAAAACAGGATTGATTTTATTTTAATTGGAATTTACAGAAAAATGATTCACAAATAAACAAGGAGAAGAAATGTGAAAACATCAGGAGTTTATCTGCAGGTGGTGCTGGGATTTATGGGTGTGTCTGTTCAGCTTGGATCAGATCCCATTCATCCTGTCTCTCATCATTTGGGATTATCAAATCTATTTGATCCATGACTCTCTGATCCCGGTCTCCTCTGCCCCTGTGATCCAGACTATAATTTTGAGTCATTGATCACAGTCACCTGCAGTGCCCCCTAGTGTTCTGAAGACTATAAGTACATGTCCTGTATGAAGCACCAGAGCAATGTGTGTATTTATAAAATCTTTGTATAAAAAAAGTCCAGAGTGCATGGAGGTCAGTGAGTCTGTTGGATGTCATTAATCAGCTTCCAGACACGAGACACTGGTGTAAGGATGAGATTCATCCTTAAATCTCGCATATATTAAAACATATATAAAGCTGTGGGACGTTTGGAGTGTGTGTGTGTGTGTGTAACAAATTTATAATGAATAAAACTATATATAAATACAAACTGTATCTGAAAAACCCAAAATCCGCCCCTCCCCCACATGTACTTTAATCCTGTCCCTAATACTCCCCTCCCCCTCATGCCCTGGTAGAAGATCAGAGCTCGTCGTGTTTTCTGGTCAGATCTTCTCCATAATTAGTGGCTTGACTTCCAACAAACATGTTCCAGTTATCCAGAATCTCCGCCTTGGACATTTTCTCATCCTGATTAGTTTTGATTGAGTGATGATCCATCGGATGAGAAATGGGAGATAAATTAAAGAGAGAGAGAGAGAGAGAAAATGAATGAACTGGGATTAGTATTAATTAAAGTGTAATTAAAGGCCTGAGTTAATGAGACGGATGAGTGGAGGTTCAGCTCCTGCTCTGAGGATGATGTACTCACATTGTTCTTGTCTGTCTCGTGGATGAGATGTTTGGCCTCGTTGTCAGCGTGATCCACGTCTTCTGGCAGGATCCAGTGAGCGATTTCATCACCGTCCAGAAAGCCGTCCTATAGAAAAATCACTCTGGTTACAGGCGTACAGTGAAACAGCAGCTTTATTAAACACCTGATTGACTCTCAGCAGCAGAATACACACACACACACACACACACACACACACACACACACACACACATCAATAGAGTAACAGACAAACACCACTAATCACAATACTGTAGTGTTTGTATCACATTAAATATGTATTTACTTTGTCTCAGTTACAGAGACCACGCCTCCTGGTGGAGACTGACAGGTACATAGGCCACACCCATTTTACTGACTCAGTTACAGAGACCACGCCTCCTGGTGGAGACTGACAGATACATAGGCCACACCCATTTTACTGACTCAGTTATAGAGACCACGCCTCCTGGTGGAGACTGACAGGTACATAGACCACGCCCACTCCTCTGTCAACTTTGGTAGTGTTTTGATGTGATTGTGTGTCCCTCACCTTGTTGCTGTCTCTGTAGTCTGAGAACTGTTTCCTCTCCGTGGTCACCCACTCGGGTTCACCTTCGCCCTCTTCAGGGGTGAACATGTCACCTAGAGAACACACAACACTGTTTTACTCACACATACACATCACTCACACACTCACTCACTCTCCAGCGGTCAGGACTCACCAATGTATTCCTCGAGGTCCACCTTGCCATCCCCGTTCTTATCAATGTCCTCCATCGTCTCCTATCAGAACAGAACCCATGAAGGCTCGTTAGCGGCGTGAGGAACTGACGGTTGTTGCCACGGCAACATGTTTCGACTCAACACCTCACCTGCACTATGAGACTCTTCATGTAGTCAAACTCCTCTGGGTGGAGGAAGGCAGTGAACTCCTCCCTGGTGGCGATTCCGTCTCCATCTTTATCTGCCATCTTGAACCGCCGCTGGTCTCGTGCATGCATGGCTTTATACGATTCCCTGTCCTCCAGATCCTCCGATTCATCATCTAGAACACAACATGGTGGAATCTCAGACCACTGGTTCTTCTTTCTGACTGTGTGTGTGTGTGTGTGTGTGTGTGTGTGTGTTCCTCACCCAGGTAGGTTCCATAGGTGGTGTTCTTGTACTCGCTCCAGGAGATCTTTCCGTCCTTGTTCTGATCGTACTCTTTCCAGTGTTTGTCCACGTTCTCCTCCACGTACTTCCTCTGTCTGTGTTTGATCCAGTGGTGCAGTTCGGTGTGACTCACAAAACCGTCTTTATTAGTGTCGATGCGCTCCACGATTTTACTGAACAAGAGAAAAAATCAACAGCGAGAAGTTACGAAGAGAGAGACAGATAGAGCCACACTGCAGAACCCAGAGAAAGTACTGGAATAGAGGGCCACACTGCAGAACCCGGAGAAGATTCTGGAATAGAGGGGGCTACACTGCAGAACCCAGAGAAGGTACTGGAATAGAGGGGGCCACACTGCAGAACCCGGAGAAGGTTCTGGAATAAAGAGAACCACACTGCAGAACCCGGAGAAGATTTTGGAATAGAGGGGGCCACACTGCAGAACCCGGAGAAGATTCTGGAATAGAGGGGGCCACACTGCAGAACCCAGAGAAGATTCTGGAATAGAGGGGGGCACACTGCAGAACCCAGAGAAGATTCTGGAATAGAGGGGGCCACACTGCAAAACCCGGAGAAGATTTTGGAATAGAGGGGGCCACACTGCAGAACCCGGAGAGGTTTTTGGAATAGAGAGGGCCACACTGCAGAACCCAGAGAAGATTCTGGAATAGAGGGGGCCACACTGCAGAACCCAGAGAAGATTCTGGAATAAAGAGAGCCACACTCCAGAACCCGGAGAAGATTCTGGAATAGAGGGCCACACTGCAGAACCCGGAGAAGATTCTGGAATAGAGGGGGCCACACTGCAGAACCCAGAGAAGATTCTGGAAT
>JAOTRA010069977.1:0-14354 GCA_026260255.1 Pseudolaguvia tuberculata | reverse complement strand
TCATCCCAAGGAAGAGTACTACAGATGTAATCTTTGCTTTGAGGATGTTGATGGAGAAGTATAGAGAAGGTCAGAAGATCGATCCTTTTTGGTGACCCCTAATGGAAGCAGCCAAAAGGAGAAGTAGAAGTTATACATAAACTCTGTTTTTCTTATGGAAAATTTTCCTGTCTGGATGCACCCTCCAGGACACTGTGATATTCAGCAAAATTCTATTTTGCTCAAGTTTTTGTTTCATCTAAATAAAATAAAAATCAAAATCACTCAATTAGTAAAACCAAATAAATTAAAAAAAAAATAATCAGTGAAAGATCAAGAAAAGGATTCTCAAATTCCTGAGAAGCAGAACATCTAAGATATGTGATAAGAGATATTACACGGCTCATTTTAGAGTTACTTTCAGAGACCTTTAATTTCTTACCTGCTGTAAAATGAATGCCGTTGCTGTAGAATCAAACAAACTCCCATCAGACTTTACCTGGACTCTGACTAACTGTTTCCTCACAGGGGTATCTGAAATAAACACAGCCATTTGCTTTTCTTCTCTTATTAAAGTATTGTTTATCGTTTTTGTTTTTTAGATTTAAAAATTTTATAATAGGCATTGCAACAAATTGCAAAAAACATCTTATTTTCTGGTAAAAACTGATATTTTTATTATTATTGATGCGTTATGGTTTGTAGAATATTATGCATTCAAATGTGATTTAAAAAGTAAATAAAGTTAAAAAAAAAGTACAAATCTAAATATTAGTAAATTGTAATAGTAAAAGGAAAATTAAAAAGCTGAAAAATACTCACTTGTATGACAGACAAAAGGGCGCTGATTAGTGCACAGTTCATCAATAAACAGTCCTTTAAAGACTGCTGCACAATTCTCATTAGACAATTTATTACTCGGTTGTCCTGGATACCATTTTAAGTTTGAAGAGTTGGTGCCATCTAACCATTTCCAGGTGTCTCTAGATAGTCCAAACCATGAGTCGCCCTGGCTATTGCTCACCTGTGTTAACATGGCTTGATCTGTGCTTGTAAGAGAGCTGGCCAAATCTGTGTGATGTTTTCGACAATAGGTTTGAGCATCGAACCACGATAACAGAGGACTAGTGACACTAATAAATCTGGCAGCTTCGGTGAAATTACCTGTGAAATAAAAAAGATTAATGCAATGATACTGTCAGAAACAGGACCGCAGTTCTACAACCCAACAGGTGTTCTTATCGACAATGTTTTAGGGAAAATTATTTATGAATTAATATCTGCTCACTTTTCCTGTGACTGCCACAACTGGAAGAAATTACACATTCTTATACTAATAATTCACTACAATGTATAAATTAAAGTATATTTTTGTGATGGTATAATTTGGTATGAAGTTTGTAGAAATAACACTTTTTTAACTTACCATTGTAGCATATGAAGGGTCTTGGTTGTACACATGGCTTATCTGCCCATTGTCCAGTTGTGCCCATTATTATAACACATGCTTCATTTCCAATATAGTTATTGGGCTCTCCAGGATTCCAGTTTGTATAAATACTAACCTTCAGCATTACATCATTTAAGGACCAGCGCCAACTATCGAAACTGTCGTACAGTCCAATCCAGGCAGGCAAGGTCAGTCCTTTCCTTGTTGATTCTTTGCTCAGTTGCAGATAATCAGAATCACTTGTGATGGTTGCCAGATCAGTATACATCCGTCTGCAGTAATTCTGTGCATTTGGCCATGTTTGTGGTGTCATGAATATATAATAATTATGTGAAATGGTTTGAAAAGTGGACAAAATAGCTGGAAAAAGACCTGTTGGCGACACTGGGTTTTAGAATTCAATATGTTTTTGTATAAAAGCATGCACATGTGAATGCATCAATAGTTCTAGGACTATTGACCCAAAAAAGAGAAATAGTGAGAAACACTTGTTCTGGTTCCACTCTTTGTCAGGATTCTATGATGATTTTGCAATTGATTTATTTTTCCCTCAAAAATCTGGACATGGCAAACATTGACTAACGGTGCATACTGTAGCTCATAAATGTGTAACATTGTCACCTCACAGCTTTACGGTTGTTGATTTCAGAACAGGTTAGTGTTTGTATGAAAGTGTGCATGCCTCGTCTTTCAGCTTCCTCCCAATGACCAAAAATAGGCAAACTGATGCAAACTGTGCACAATGCAAAACAAGTCTTAGAATAATTTACGTATTTTATTAACAAATTAAATAGTTAATTCTGGCATTGTTTAGCATACTAGTATAAAATAAACTATAATCAGTTTTTCATGTTTTTGTGAAATGAGAGGAAACTCTGTTATTCATTCATTCATCTTCTTATTCCCGAATCCGGGGTCACGGGGGTCTGCTGCACCTATCCCAGCACACATAGGGCGAGAGGTGTGGGTACACCCTGGACGGGTCACCAGTCCATCACAGGGCCACACATAGACAAACAACAATTCATCCACACATTCACTCCTATGGACAATTTACAATCACCAATCCACCTAATCTGCATGTTTTTGGACTGTGGGAGGAAATTGAAGTACCCAGAGGAAACCCATGCAAGCCCGGGGAGAACATGCAAACTCCGCACAAAAAGATCCCTTCCCGGGATTCAAACCCAAGACCTTGTTGTGAGGCGACCGTGCTATCCACTACGCCACCGCGCTGCCCCAACTCTGTTATTGATTTGCTATATTTGTTTTTCTTCTCTAATATGTAATCAAGCAGGACAGTAAATAGGCATTTATACCATTTTAAAATATACAGTATTAATAAACTTACCAGTAAGGTAGAATAAAAGAAAATGATTCTGTTTCATAATGAACTTAGCTCTGGATTAAAAATAAAAAAAGAAACATTAACAGAATATTGTTAAGTAAAAATTCAGATTCACATATAATGTATGTATTGACATGTACATGTTTAATTCAGTTGTTCCAAGGCCAACAAACAAAAATCAGGCCATATATAAACAGAACAGCATGATGCCTGTGTATGTGACAAAGATTCCTGCCTGTAGTTCTACCTGGCCATCACATCGTGGCCACAAAGTAGTTAGGAAAATAAAACACATAGACAAACACTCACACAGTCACTCCTATGGGCAATCAACCTAATGTACATGTTTTTGGACTGTGGTAGGAAATTGGAGTACCGCTGGGAGAACATGCGAACTCTGCACAGAAAGATCCCTTGGCCTGGGAATCGAACCCGGGACCTTGTTGTGAGGCGACCGTGCTAAACATTAGGCCCCCGCACCACACACTATATCATTTTGCGGCACCAAAAAATACATGATACCTAGTTCAAAGTCTAGCAGAAAGGACAATTGCAAACAAAATGAATAAAACAAATAAAGGTTCATTAAATCATAACCAAATAACTATTTATTATAAGAAGCTTTGAAAAAAATATCAAAACATACCTCAACTTTGATGCTTTGAAGAATGCCCCGTCTGCCACAGATCTTCTCTGGTTAAATAAATGAACAGCTTACTTTGTCACAAAAGTCGTTTGCTAATCAAATCTCTGCTTACCTTGGACTAAACAAATGGTAAAAATTTACATTTCAGGTGGCATAAAAAGACTTTTTGACTCCTTTTTGCAATTAAAAGCTTTTTTATGTAAACTTTTATTTTCTTTTGCATGGATTAAAACACAACTGCTGTCACAGATTATTACATACTTCAGCTTTCACAATTATAGGAAGTCAATCAAATAAGGAAGGAGGAATATAACATTTATTTTACCAGCATTCTGTATGTAGAGTTAATAGTAAGCAAGGATAAGAGTTTAAAGTGTGGTTATCAATGTAAGTAATGTGGCTTAGCGATGCAGATCTAGGCTGCTAAACTAATAATTTAATAATGTTGTGGGCATGGAACAGTTTCCCATCGCACTATTTAAACTAGCGTCATGCTAATGCCTGTCTCTATGCAACTTACCAAGCGTCTAGTATTTTGTCCTGCTACCAGGTTTTTTGATTCACGCCTGTTTTTTGGCCATAACTTTATGCTTAGTGTTTGATTGATTATTTTATTGTGTACCGACTCATTTCAGGACGACAACGGCTTACAAACACTGTTTGGTACTAAATAGCAATATGGATAGGCTATGTTTAAAGAGGTGCTTAATGCCCAAGGTACCTTTTCCAAGTTTGTCACTAGAGCCGTACGTCCAGAATAGCCCTAAACTACTCCTGCTGCATTCGCTCCAGCCTTGAGACGTCCACTGTTTTCTATCAGTACCTGTGAAAGTGAAAGAAACCCCATGCAATTGGGAACAACTAATCTCACCTCAGGAATATCTGCAGCGACTGCAACAGCATCTGTTAATACTGTGGTGGCTCCCATCATCAATGTGGTCCTTTGAAGCATCGCTCTCACATGCCCACCTTAACCTATGCTGCACCCTTTCTTCTTGCATGTGTTTTACTATATCTGTATACCTGTACTTCACTATAATCACCAAGGGGACTCCAGTTCCCCACCGAATCTGATGATGACGAGACTGGTTACAAGATGCAAGTTAGCCGCACTACAAATTACAATTATTGATGGACAACCCATTGGTCAAGGCATCTCCTTGTGAACCGCACATATCACGAGGGTTGGGGAACTACACACAGAAAACATCTTCCAAGACTCTTATAATCCTGGATACCGGATTTCTGCTGGCTACAAACCCACAATCCTGGTGTGACAAGAGTATTGTTCACTAATCCCTGTACTGCCAGAACTGCCTTTCCGCTCCCCACAACACATCCCCGCCATACTACACCACTCAAGTCTACCTTCGCAATGTCCCTGCCAACTATCACATTCTAATGATGGTCTTCAGCAGAATCGCCTGGGTGATTGAGAAATGCCTACTGGTGGCCCAATTGTCGCACAGATGTAGACTCTTTCATCAAAGCCTATTTGGTCTGTGCCCAAGCTAAGATGCCACTTCCTGCGGTTCCCAAAAGGCCTTGGTTACATATAGCTATGGACTATACCCTTCCCAGGGTTACACTACAATCCTAACCATCATAGTTTTACTAAGGCCTTCTAGTTGGTGCCATTTAAGAGAGCAATAGAAACAGCCATGCAGCTATAACATTATTTTCCATAAAATCATCTGTTCCACAATTATTGGCACCCATAACAATTCCTAGAAAATAAATGTAATTGAAGTATTTCTGGGATTTCTACAGTAGTTTACCAAGTTGATCAGAGTATCTAGGAACATTTAATTAGTAATTCATCACTGTCATTCCCTGGGGCATAAATATTATGTGACACAGAGGCCATTTCATTTATCCACTCCCCAAAATGGGAAAGACAAAGTATCACACCATTCAAGTAATGGTTACAAGACTGCAGCCACACACCTGCACCTGCCCCTATCTACTGTTAGAGGAATCATTCAGAAGTTTAAAACAACTGGAACAGTACTAAACAAGTCTGGATGAGGATGCAAGTTTATTTTGCCTCCATGCACAGTGAGGAGGATGGTAAGAGAAATAAAAAGTTCTCTTGTAAGTAAGTGATAGTGTCACAGTTCCAGACTGATAAAAGATCATTCCTTCATTCATTCATTCATTCATTCAAAGCCGTTTATTCACTAACTTAACATTTATATAGAAATATACAAAGCTAACCGCTAATTCTGTGTTTAGTTTCTATTTTCCCAAAGAGGTTCTCTGTTGACAGCAGCACAATACAGATGGCAGCAAAGAGTATTGTGCAAAACCCCATTAAAGTGACAGCTTGAACCGTATGTATTTTTCTGTTACATTCTGTGTTACATACATTGTTGCACATTTGAACTGTCTGGGGTGGAAAATGGATTTAAGGGGTATGTGGGGGTCATCCACAATGGCAGTGGGGGCTTAGACATACTAAGTCAGTTTATAACTAGATTAAAGATGAATCTCTTTATTCTGATAGCCACATATTAATTAAATCAATCGGAACCCTGGAAACACCACCATTAAAGCACAATATATGATGTATCATAAGCCAAGTGGTGGCTACATTAAAATAAATTTATTTTCATTGTTATTCCAAACTCAATAATTATGAACCCCATAATTATCTCGTCTTCCAGGTTTGGGCAAGACCAAGAGTTACTTGCTGCACCGTGTATAACTTATTGGTCAGAGGAGATCCCCTCAACTAAGCCGAGTTTCTCCCAGTGTGTTTTTCCTCCATTCTATCACCAGTGGAGTTTTGGTTCACACATGTTCATTTCATTGAGTGTTTAACTGAATGTTTATTATTGTTTCTTTATTGTGTGATTCAAGTCCCCTCACCGCCAAGGAAAACCAGGAAGACATGAGCTCAAACCCCGCTACTGCTAAATCCACCATTGTTGGGTCCATGAGCAAACCAATAACCTTTCGTGTATCAGGGTGATTGGATCATAGCTGACCCTGTGCTCTAAACCCAACCTACTAAGATAGGATATGCAAAGAAAAGCATTTCACTCTTATATGGTGTACAAAATGGGAATTTTCAATGCGTTATACTGGGAAGAAATACTTGGATTATTCTTGGTCTGGAATGGTGCAGTTTTCAAACCAGGCAGCGCTACAGACTGCTGTTTCCAAATTGACCACCAGATGGCATTAAAGGGGATGCCAACAAAAGCATAAAACGAACAAGCTGAACATCAATGGCAACTTGAACTCCAGTTAGTATCTCCAATAAAAACAGAATCCAATGAAGTGGAAGTTTCAAATTTTAATAAAATATAGAATAAAATATTGATAACATATCAAATGTTAAGTGAGACATTTTTAAATGTATTTCATGAGAGCTACACATTCCAAAAAAGTTGGAACAGGTCGTAAGAGGCCGTAATCAGCTGGAGGACCAATTTGCAACTTATTAGGTCAATTGGTAACATAATTGTGTATAAAAAGAAACTTTCAGAGTGGCAGTGTCTCAGAAGTTAAGATGGGCAGAGGATCCCCAATTCCTCCAAACTGCAACAAAAAATATTGGCGCAATATCAGAAAGAAATTTTCCAAGTTCCAAGTTATCATCTACAGTGCCTAATACTATCTAAAGATCCAGAGACTGGAACAATGTGCGTAAGGGTCAAGGCCAGAAGACCATACTGGATGCCTGTGATCTTTGGGCCCTTAGATAACACTGCACGACATTCAGGAATGCTACTGTATTGGAAAATCACATCATGGGCTCAGGAATTCTTCCAGAAAACATTGTCAGTGAACACAATCCACCGTGTCATTTGCCGTTGCAGGCCGAAATATCTAAACATGATCCAGATGTGCAGGCATCTTCTCTGGACCAAGACTAGATTAAAATGGACTGTGGCAAAGTGGAAAACTGTTCTGTGGTCAGAGGCTTAATTCAGAAGCCTGTTTCTCTGATGGTATGGAGTTGTATGAGTGTGTGTGGTATGGGCACCTTAGGCATCTGGAAAGGCTCCATCAATGCTGAAAGGTTTATCCAAGTTCTAGAACAATATATGACGTCCATGCAGACATCTCTTTCAGGGAAGCATTTTCCAACATGACAAGGCCAGACCACATACTGCATCAATTACACCATCATGGCTGCATAGGAGAAGGATCCAGGGACTGAAATGGCCAACCTGCAGTCCAGATCTTTCATCCACAGAGGAAGATGCGACAAAGAAGACCTAAGACAGTTGAACAACTCGAAGCCTGTATTAGACAAGAATGGAACATTCCTATTTCTAAACTTGTCTCCTCAGTCCCCAGACGGTTATAAAAAGAAGAGGGGATTCTTGTTCCATCTTTTTAAAGATGTGTTAATGCCATGAAATTTAAAATCAACGTATTTTTCTCTTAAAATGATCCATTTTGACAGTTTAAACATTTGATATGTTATCTATATTGTACACTCTCAGGCAAAAGTATTGTCACTTATCTATTTTGTAGAAACACCTGCTATTAATCTGACTTTTAATTTATCAATTGATGTAAGAAATTACTCACATGAAAAGCTAAAGGCCCCCGAATGATGATTAATGCACTGAAAATTAATTATTTTCACTGAAAAAAGATTTATCATTTAATCAGGACAGAAAGGACAAGTTTTGGCAAGACAAATTTTTTGTCGCCTATAACAAAATTTACCGCAAATACAAAAATATGTCAGCAAATTAAGCAGTGGTGCTGTAATGATAATTCAGAAACAGGATCCATGTTGCGGCGACACTATAATAGTTCAAACTGAAAACACTATACTAGACGTAAACACACACGTGAAACCGAAACCAAACATAAACACGGTTAACACCATGGGAAGTGATAGCCCAGTGGTTAAGGTGGTGGACTAATACCAGAAAGACCAGGGTTCGAATCCCATCTCTTCCAAGTGACCACTGTGGGCCCTTGAGCTAGGCCCTTAACCCATAATTGCTCAGTTGTAAAAAAGACCAGGAAACTAACTAACTAACTAACACAAACTAGACTAGGCGATATCCATACAGAAACCTGTAGCAACAGAAGAGGGAGAAGAAACGAGACAAAGAGAAAGCTAAAGAACATAAAAGGGGAAGAAACCAGAGTAAGAATGAGGAACATAACCCAAGCAGGAAAGACAACCGTAAGAGACAGGGGACACACTGAGATTCACAGACAAACTGAAACGTCGACCAAACGAGGAAGGAGGCAGGCAAGTGGAGAACTGGAGAGAGCAGTGACCCTGAACGAAACGGAGAGGGGTTGAGAGAAAACAAAGAACATAAATAACAAAAACAATGTCCTACTACAACGAACAGGGCGCCCACCATCGGGCCCGGCAAAACAGACAGGAACCAAGAAACTAATAGGTGGTCCTGGATCGTGTACATTATACATTGTAGTTTCTGGTGGGTCACAGGAACAGTTAGAGTTCAACGTCTCTAACTTTAATTGAGTCTGAGAATGGTCCCCGGGCGAGGCAGAGGGCGCCGCTGAGGATGCTGATGAGGACACAGAGGAAGCTACCGGGGACACTGAAGCAATAGACATAAAAGACAACGTAGAGGGCGCTGGAGAAGCTTGACTGCTCTGGGACCCCACTGGCTGAGGGTGACCCCTCAAAGGTCTGGGCAACCCTGCTCTCCTAATTGACCCCAGCTGAGGGTCCATCACATGAGACCTCAGGAGGGAGCGCAGTGCAGGGACAGCCTCATATCAGTGTTCATGCGGTAGCTATGGATGCAAATAAGGTAAAAGCAGTCATTGAGTTACACACACTGAAGGAACTTTCTGTGGTTTGTTAACGTCTATCTAAGATTTATTTGAAAGTACAGTTTGACATCAGCCCCTATTACAGCATTAGTAAAAGGCAAACCAACGAGAATAACGTAGACAGAAGAAGCTATTCATGCATTCAGTCATTTATGCAATTGAAAAACAACAGTGCCCATTTGGACACACCCTAATCCTGATTTACCTTTTGTTGTAGAAGGGGACAATTCCGATTGTGGCATTAGAGCAGTGCTGGTCAAAGAATAGTAAGTGGATGCTTTTTGTATTAAAAGAATAAGGGTATGACCCTCCTCAAACTGATCCTAGTCCAGGTCCCATTCTCAAACCAGGGATCATTTTGGCTCCCATTCAATTTATTGTTATCTATTAATTCATAGGACCTGATTGACAGACTCAAAGCATTTAATAAATGTAATTTAATATTCTATAATTTCTTTATCTGTAATAAGATGCCATTTGTGTTGATTTTGTAAAATCCTGTATAAAAAATTTTGATCCAATTTTAAGGGTAATGGGTGCACTCTCATCCGATCGCCACAGAAGGGCGCCATATTTAGGTTAACCATATTTATTTAAATTCCTTTATCCTAATATACTGTAGTTATTTATAATGAATTATATTTAAGATGTATCTATTTCTTTTAGATTTTTCACTAATCTCTTGTTGATGATAATAATCATCAACAATAATGATAATATTGTTCTAAAATATTATTTTTTACAATTGATAATATTGTACATGCTGAATTTCTTAGCTGAATATTGTCTCATGACTGTTCCATTCTAAACAAAACCTGATGAAGACTTTCACCTCCTTCTTGTGCTGAAATCTGAGGAAGGTGTGTCAGAATTTGTTTTTGTTTACAAAAGGCGTCTCGCTTCTGAGCAAAGGTGGAAAAATAGAAATAAGTCAGTGTCATGTTTGTGTCTGAGTTAAAGAGGTGATGTTTGTAGTTAGAGTTTAAGAAAGTTTTCTAAGCAGTGAAGGAAATGCTTTCATTAAATAATTACATCCATTTCCAGCTCCAACCTTTACAGTGCACAACACAATAGAACATATACAACTTTGGGAAACCAGTTTGATGTTGAAATGTTTTATTTGTTGATTTGTTTGCACGAATTGGTACCACGGACCGCCTGATATTTTATAGATTTTATATCTGGCAAGGACAATTATAGAATATTAGTTGTACTATTTTGCAAAACATTTTCAACAATTTTATTTATTAACTGCATCTCTTGTACAGACTACAGAGACTTGAACCACTTAATACTGGTATAATAGAGCATAAAACAAAGTGTAACAACCACACAAACTGTTGAAAGAACAGCAGAGAAACATACAGTCTGAAACCGAAACCAAACATATACACCGTGGGAAGTGATAGCCTAGTGGTTAAGGTGTTGGAGTAATACCAGAAAGACCAGGATTCGAATTCCATCTCTTCCAAGTGGGCCCTTGAGCAAGGCCATTAACCCATAATAGCTGTTTTTTGGGGTTTTTTTTTACAATTGCTTTAAAAAAAGAGGCCATATGTAAGTCGCTCTGGATAAGAGCATCTGCTAAATGCCGTAACTGTTAACTGTAACACAAACTAGACTAGGTGATATCCATACAGAGACCTACTTAATCGTGGCAAGGCATAATCAACTTTTATAAACCAGGAAGTCCAGGAAGACAACACTAAACAAGGGAATGGAGCTATGTCTGATTCCTCACATAACCCCCCACTCAAAAGGACGCCTCCTGGCATCCCTAGGGTAATGCCCTCGGAAACAGGCCAACTCAAAAAACAAAATACAAACAAATAGTCTAAGACATGGTAAATTAACAAACCAAAGTATACAAAACAAAGGGCAGGCGTGCCTGGAAATGCACAGAAACCGTGCAGAGGGTGCGCACAGGATTAGGAACGGTGCAAAGAGCGCTCGCCAGATCAGAGACAGGGCAGAGAGCGCACACCGGAATAGACAGAACAGAGAGCGAGCGTGTACAGGAACAGAAAGCGTGCCTAGAGGGACAGCAGGAGAGCGCACACACAGAAACAGACTGGCAGACAGACATGTAGAACACACACAGACAACAGAAAGGAAGGGAGGCTGAGACTGACTGGAGCAGGGAGACAGGCAGCGAAAGTTGGGCAACAGGTAGCAACAGAAGAGGAAGAAGAAACGAGACAAAGAGAAAGCTAAAGAACATAAAAGGGTAAGAAACCAGAGTAAGAATGAGGAACATAACCCAAGCAGAAAAGACAACCGTAAGAGACAGGGGACACACTGAGTTTCACAGACAGAAACTGAAACGTCGACCAAACGAGGAAGGAGGCAGGCAAGTGGAGAACTGGAGAGAGCAGTGACCCTGAACGAAACGGAGAGGGGTTGAGAGAAAACAAAGAACATAAACAACAAAAACAATGTCCTACTACAACGAACAGGGCGCCCACCATCGGGACCGGCAAAACAGAAAGGAACCAAGAAACTAATAGGTGGTCCTGGAACGTGTACATTATACATTGTAGTTTCTGGTGGGCCACAGGAACAATTAGAGTTCAACGTCTAACCAGATGTTGAGCCAGAGAATGATCCCCAGGTGAGGCAGAGGGCACCGCTGAGGATGCTGACGGGGACTCTGAGGACGCTGACAAGAACACAGAGGAAGCTACTGGGGACACAGAAGCAAAAGACTTAGAAGACAACGCAGAGGGCTCTGGAGAAGCTTGACTGCCCTGGGACCTCACTGGCTGAGGGTGACCGACTCAAAGGTCTGGGCAGCCCTGCTCTTCTAATTGACCCCAGCTGAGGGTATATCACGTTAGACCTCAGGAGGGACCGCGGTGCAGGGACAGCCTTAAAAACCTGACCGGACCACTGTAGTACTCCGCACTGATGTAATCCAGTGGATTATATATTTTGTTAAATGTTGTGTGCATAGTATTTAAGAAAGGTGTTGATGAGTGACTGTGGCTGAGACCTCCAGCTTGAGAAAATTGGAGAAGTTGACCCAAAAAAGAAGACGTTCTCCCCATAAGACGCAAAAACACCAACCCACGCTTTCTTCTAGTTGTGGGGAAATCGTGCGGCTGTACCTTGAAATAGGACAAACACTGCCAAGCTAAATCCGCACAATGCTCAAAGGTGGCATGGGGCGGGGTTGCCACCAGTCCGCTGGGTTCGGCATTGATCAGTTCATTCTGTCATGACTGAGAAAAGTCCACACGTTCATTCAAAACAACAAAGCACTGAGTCAATCCTCGAACATATGCGTGATGGTGAAAATCTACAAAGAGCATGATAATCATAGATTCAAAAAACACGAGAAACATGAACGTGAGATCAGGAACAAA
The DNA here is from genome assembly GCA_026260255.1 of Pseudolaguvia tuberculata. Lineage (NCBI taxonomy): Eukaryota > Metazoa > Chordata > Actinopteri > Siluriformes > Sisoridae > Pseudolaguvia > Pseudolaguvia tuberculata. The sequence goes on along the minus strand of JAOTRA010069977.1, from coordinate 1,776 downwards.
CCCACACAGACAACAACACACGTGAAGATCTGACAAAGGAAGCTAAACCCAGGCTGGCATTTAAAGACTGCGAAGCATGGCAGAGGAAGCAAAGTCCTGGAATGGAAACGGAGGTATAGTCACTGTGACAGTATTTAAGGTAAAACATTACACATGTGCTGAGAAGGAAAAACACACAATCAACACTCAGTCAATCTTTCAATAAATAGTTATTTTATGGGTTCAGGTAAAGGTGAAAATTTCAATTGTACTTTGCTTTACCAATATTGCAAAAAAAATATAATTAGTTCCTCCCTGAAGAAACAGAAAGTACAAAAATAATAAGGTTAGTATAATTTATTATTATTTAAGGCACACATAGTTTATTAACATTTAATTTCTAGTATGTTTGATGTGAACCTGCTACTATAATACATTAATAAATTCTAAATGAAAACAGTATTAAAGTGGAAAAGCCAATCAGGAAATGCTGCAAGTTAAATGTACTTGTTCTAATAATATCAGGAAATAAAAGGGTTTATATGTATATATTTCCGGACTATAAGGCACAGTAAAATCCCTTACTTTTTGTCTTATAATCTGGTGGGTCTTCTTTTCTGACCTCGAATCGATGTTATGTGCTATAAGCTGCTCAAAAATCTGCCAAAATGTTTTAGTACAACTTTTGTGAACGCAGGCAAATGGAGCTAAACACAGCCGTTGCACTTTGTGGACACCCTGCTTCGTGGGTTCGGTCGGTCTCTCTCTCTCTCTCTCTCTCTCTCTCTCTCCAACATTAGTCCAGGTTTAGTCTAGTCTTTATGATTAATCGATGTTTCTCCGGGAACCACACTTCTCCTCTACACCACTGCTTAATGTGTTTTATATATGAGAATGTAAAACATGTACCTGTTCATTGGTATAGAACCTTAGAGTCCGGAAAGTATGGTACATAATATTCAATTCCATTTAGGTAGACGAGAACAAATAATATTAGAATCTGGGACTGACCCAAAAAAGTCCATTTTAATGTGAATGGAGTCACAGGTGTGAGAGAGTGTATTGTGTTCTGGTTATTACATTGGGTGGCGATTATTAAAAACTATTTATCCAACTTATATTAATCTACAGCTTAAATTAACTGTAGTGAGCATTTACAGATTTCAGGGTATTAGATTTCGAGTCTTCTTGTAAAAGATGTTTCCATCATTCTGCACGATCCAGGATGCTGTGCTGTTCTCCAACATGCCCTTTTCCTTCAGCTTCCTTTTGATCTACAGATCACATTCAGGATCAGAAAATAAATATTTGTAACTCCTGCAGATCTGCTTATAAATGACTGAAATCTGAGCATCTGTAAGTCACTGTTCTAAAATTCAGGGACATCCTGTGACTCACCTGCTCTAAAATAAAGAACTGCACAGCAGGATCCAACACGCCCCCATCCCACTTTACCTGCAGTTTAAGTATCTGCTGTTCCCTCACTGGTGGAACTGCAGAACACACACACACACACACGTAATATTTAAAATAATACATTCTTAACATCAACTTTTTCATCATTTTTATGCAGCTCTAATTCATCATCCTTTCCCTCAGTGTAAAGCTCTTTATTTATTTTATTACCAGATTTACTTACTGGTGTGACAGTAAAAAGAATAAACACTGTTACATCTTTCATCGTAAAATAATCCATTAAGATGCACCGCACAGTTCTCCGTGCCGTTCAGATTATCAGGTTGTCCGGGATACCATGGGATATTTGAGGCGACGGTCCCATCTGACCACTTCCAAGTC
>JAOTRA010069946.1:0-14360 GCA_026260255.1 Pseudolaguvia tuberculata | reverse complement strand
GGTGAAAGAAGCAGATGTAGCGGACAGGGTAGGGTGGAGAAGAATGATCCGCTGTGGCGACCCCTAACGGGAGCAGCGGAAAGGAGAAGAAGGAGAATAAGATGGCTTAACAATAATACCCAATCTTTAAAACAGAGTTTAAACAGTGATTAAACCCCTAAAGCAATAAACCAGACCTCAATCCCAGCAATCCCAGTCAAATTACAGGATAACCTTGTCCTTATCTCTAAAATCTTACACAAGGTTGTAGAACAACAGCTATGTTCATATTTTCACCAGACTAACACAGACAAGTTTTATCAATTAGGATTTAGGCCTCACCATAGCACTTGTTAAGGAAGTAAATGATCCTATTGGCATCTGATCATGGCTGCATCTCTCTACTCGTACTTTTATTGACCCTAGTGCAGCCGTTGACACCAGTGATCATAACATTTGTTTTCATAAATTAAAGAAGGTAGCCTTTGTCTGGCTCATTTGGGATGTGATTATACAAACCTGATTCCAAAAAAGTTGGGACAATACAAATTGTGAATAAAAACAGAATGCAATGATGTAGAAGTTTCAAATTTTATGTTGTGATTTTCATTACAGTAGCATTCCTGTATGTTATACAGTGCCGTCTAAGGGCCCAAAGTTCACAAGCATCCAGTACGCTCTTCAGGCCTTGACCCTTACACAGAGATTGTTGCAGATTCCTGAATCTATGGATGGTGTTATGCACTGTAGATGATGATAACTTCAAACTCATTGCAATTTTTTTCAGAGAAACTCCTTTCTGATATTTTGCTATTTTTCACTGCAGAATTGGGGGAATTGGTGATCCTCTGACCTCAGAGACACTGCCACTCTGCGAGGCTCTTTTTTGTACTTATGTTGCCAATTGACCTAATAAGTTGTACAGTCTCTGACAAAAGTCTTGTCGCTTGTGTACAAATTGAACTGAAGTGCTGCTGAAATATATTTCTATTCAACATTTTTCTTACAAAAAATGGCTTAATCAACAGATTTTCTAATAATGTTTCAATGCAAAACGTATTCAAACGTATTCAAATACTGTCAAAAAATATTCACAGCTTGGTAAAGCCCATTGAATTTTTGCAGAGACATAAGTGTTGTCACCTTGTCATATGAGCTTCATCTGTGACTAATAATGGATTAATTAGGTCTTAGGTGCGTATAAAAAGAACTAGACATTCACATCAACAGCAACTTGACATTCACATCAACCGCTGCAAACAAGATTCACCCTGAGACTAAAGCAGTGATCATCAAGAGGCCAGATCCACTGCCGAAGTGGCTGACACCTTCAATGTGTTTCAGCATCAAGTACAGAGGATAAAAAAAGGCTGACCCCACAAGACAACTGCTTGAAAGGACAGTTTGTTGGCTCGATAATCCAAGGCCAACCCATTTTTCACGGAGCTCTACGAGACCTGGTCATGTGAAGTCCCTGTGTCAACCAAAACAGTTTGTTGGATTCTGTCTCAAAATGGATTTCATGGTTGAATCAATGCCCAGAAGCCAAGACAATTGAAAACCCGTTTGGCATTTGCGAAGACCCACAGCCTGTTAAAAATATGGGCGCTGGAAATGTGGCAGAAGATGGATTTTTCAGATGAATCTTCTGTTGAATTACACCACAGTCACCGCAATAATTGTAGGAGATCTACTGGAGCTCGCATGGACCAGAGATGACATGACATGTCCCAGACATGAACATCATTAAGCAGATGTGGGGTAGGATGAAAGAGGAAACATGAAAGACAAAACCAAAGAATATTGATGATCTCTGGGAGGCATGCAAGACTGCTTTCTTTGCCATTCCTGATGACTTCATTAATAAATTGACTCCTTTCCAAACCACATGGTACAGTCAAGCTCACGTAACTACTACTTAATTTGCTGACATTTTTTATTTGCAGTACATTTGTTCAATTTTTATGCAGGCGACAATACTTTTGTCTTGCCAAAATTTGCCATTTCTGTCTTGATTAAATGATCAATCAATTTAAACATAATTTGGGAGGGTTTTAGCTTTTCATATGAGCTATTTATAACACAAATTGATTAATTAAAAGTCAGGTGTTTATACAAAATAAATAAGTGACAAGACTTTTGTCAGGGAGTGAAACTTTTCCGGCCTCTTATTGCTAACTTTTTTGGAATGTGTAGTTCTCATAAAATCCACAATTTTCATTTTATTTTCAACATTTCAAAATGGCTCACTTTCAACATTGATATGCATTCTGAATTTTTTTTTTTTTAATTTCCACTTCATTGCATTCTGTTTTTATTAACAACTTGTAGTGTCCCAACTTTTTACTTTTTTAAAAACTTTTTTGGCTTTGTACATTCTAATCATTCATTTGAAGCCCATGTAGATAATATCAGGATAGCACTTAGTTCATGCTTCTATCACATGCAGCTTTGCTGTGTGGATGTTCAACTTAGCATATAAATAAACTTCAGTTACTTCAGAACACAGCTGCGATAGTTCTTACTAGGACAAGGAGATGCAGACATATCAACCCTATTTTATCTACGCTCAACGGTACCTTCGTTGGGGGTCCCGGGGCTAGTTGCTTTACATATCATGGATGTCTCATGTCTCTCTTTAGTTATGCTGTTATAGTTAGTTCTGCCAGAGTCCATTCCTGCACTCAACACAATGCATCAATAAAAAACCCAGACTGTGGCAATATTTACACTATGCCATAGAAGTTAGTACACCCCTTAATTTTCTTGTAAATATTTATCTAATGTGAAAACAGTAAAGAAATTAAAGTCTTTTATTATTAGTGAATGTACAGCTTGTCTAACAATGTATTTTCCCGCCCTGTTGCCATAAACTCGTTAGTGTTACGAGGTCTCAAGTGTGTTAAATTTGGTATCATTACTCTCATGGAAGTTTAGCATGGAACCTCATGGCAAAATAACTGTGGATCAGAATTTTTTTTTACTCTATATAAAGATGGGCTAGGCTACAAGAAGATTACCAAGACCCTGAAACTGAGCTGTAGCATGGTGGCCAAGACCATAAAGCGATTTAACAGGGCAGGTTGCACAGAAGAGGACTCACCATGGTCAAGCAAAGAATGAGTGCACATGCTAAGCATCATATCCAAAGCTTTTCTTTGGGAAATAGACATATGAGTGCTGCCAGCATTCTGCAAAGGTTGAAACAATGGTCAAGCATGGTGGTGGGAGTGAAATGGTCTGGGGCTGCATGAATGCCGCCTGTACTAAGAAGCTAAACGTCATAAGGTGAGCCATGAATGCTAAAATGTACTGTGATATACTGAAGCAGATCATGATCCACTTTCTTCTAAGATTAGGCCACAGGGCAGTTTTCCAACATGTTAACGACCTCAAACACACCTCCAGTATGACCAGTGCCTGGCTAAAAAAGCCAAGGGTAAAGATGATTGACTGGCCAAGCATGTCTCCAAAGCTAACCCCTATCTGTGGGTCATCCTCAACGGAAAGTGGAGAAAAGCAAGGTCTCTAAAGTCACTGTGATGTGGTCATGGAGACGTAAAAGAGAATTCCAGTGTAAACCTGTGAATCTCTGGTGAACTCCATATCCAAGAGACTTAAGATTGGAAATAAAATGCATACAAAATCCAAGATTCAATTTGGACATTTCTCCTTAGGGGTGTGTTCACTTTTGTTGCCAGGGTTTAGACATTAATGGCTGTGTGTTGATTTTTTTTTTTGATGGGACTGCAAACTTACATTGTTACACAAGCTGTATTCCCCATTTCGGGGTCAAAGGTGTCTGCTGGAGCCTGTCCTAGCACACACATACGCCGGGAGACAGGGGTACAGCCTGGATAGTTCACCAGATCAGAATTATCAGCTCAGATGGACGATCGGCATTAACTAGTTACTAAGGAACTGATTACTATTGTGATTGTATTAACATACTATTCTCTTATTTGATTCTGTTAAGTTGCTTTGACACAATCTCTACTGTCACACTAGTATGGAAATGTAACATTTAAATTATAGATGGCTCTGTATTTTTTATTTTGTTACATTCATTCATTCATTTATTCATTCATTTATTTATTTCTCTTCTAACCTGCTTATTCCCCAATTCTGTGTCACGGGGGTCTGCTACAATCTCAGAACACAAAGAAATATGCTCCATGGACAGAATGCCAGTCCATCACAGGGTCACACATAGATGAACAACCACAAACATATTCTCACTCCTTTTTACAATTTAGAATTACCAATCAACCTAATGTACATGCTTTTGGTCTGTGGGAGGAAACTGGAGTACTCAGAAAACCCACACAAGCACAGGAAGACATGCAAAATCTGCACAGAAAGACCGGAATCAAACCCAGGACCTTCTTGCTGTGAGCCGACCGTGGTAATCACTACGCCATTGCACCACCATTGATTAGCCAGTTTTGATTGGGGCTGCTCAAGATGTCTTTGGTGAAGCAACTTCTGTTAAGTTTTATTTTTGGTGTTTGTTTCCCTTTAATACCACTGATATACAAGTTTGTTTAGCTTACATTACTTTGGTGGAATTCTGTTTGTTTTGTATTTATTTATATTGCCACCTTCTGTTCTTTTGTTTTTTATTACTTTTTTCTATTACTTTTACACCCAGCTATCAACTACATCTTAAAGTTTTTTCAAAATTGCTTTTTGGTGTCTGTGGTGCAGCTAAAGTTAAAAAACTTTGTAAATGCTGGCACGATACCCATTCTCCATCGACCTTGATCACATATCAATGTAGACTTTGTCTCCGATTTTCCCTGCTCAAATTGGTTGACTGTTCCTCCAAAGCCTGTCATCTGATCCCTCTTAAAAGGTTGCTCTTTTCCATGAAAACTACGCCAACTTTTATATAATGTTTTTAGGAACTTCAGCATCCTCAAAGACACGTGTCTGACCAAGGGCAACATACTATGTGAAGAGTATAGCTAAATGTCTATACATCAATGTGATCCTTACATCGGGATATCATCTGCAATCTAGTGCTAAGAGACTTAATCAAAAATTAGTGAGACCTAAACCATATACAGCCCCTGTATGCACATGCAGTGTTCAGGTTGCAATTAAGCAAACTAAAACTATAAAACTGTATCTGTAAAGAGTCATGCTATTTCAATAATTATTTGATGGGCCATTTTGGCAATGTGGAGCTAGTGTTGGTACAAAAGGACCAGGTAACTTGTGTGACTGGCAATAAAAATCATAGCATCCTACCTGAAGAGGTTTTGCCTTTTACATTTTTTGGAGTAGTAGGTGATTTGGTGGGTGAAGATTCTTCACCATCCTCATAATTTTGGACCTGCTCACTGTCACTTTCCCCTCTCACTGAAATATCTATGGGGAAACAAATATGCATTAATGTTGAATATGTGTAAGTAAGAATATTGAGCTCACCTGCAAATTTTTAATTACTCAACAGAAAACAGCTTTTGTGCCTGGTGGTATACGTTAAGCACTTATAAGAATTATAGTTTTAATCTTTGAACTGGCAGACAATGATTTTTGTTGTTGTAGTTTTGGAGGTCATTTTTCATTTGTTTTTGTCTGCAACAGCACTTAAATTTTGCATCTGACATTCACCCTTACCTTGTTTACTGAAAGAGGCCTCCTCTGCTTGTTCAGTTTTGCTTTCAGCTTCATCACTGAACTTGCTGGTGATGGGACTGGAGACATAGAGCTTGCTGATATCCAGTGTGGTCTTGCTAAAAGGTGTAATGGTCGAGTACATGCTGGCACATCCATTTGAGGAGCAAGATAGTGCAGCAAGGTCTAGTGCCTTACCACCTGTGATGATGGGGATGTTGAGTGACAGTTTGCGGCGCCTGTTTGGTGACGATGTCTTGCCAAGGGCCAGTGGAGGTGGTGATGAAAACTTACGGCTGGCACGAGGTGACTTGGGTGGCTCACCATAGAGCAGCTTAGTGTTTTGGCTGCTGGCAAAGAAAAGTTCTAAGGAGCTGTGCATTTAGAGAGATAGAAAGAGAGAAAGAGACTAAGAGATGTATGGCTGGTAAAATGATTACTGAGAAAAGAAAAGCATGCATAAAAACTATTGTAGTAATATAGAATTACTCTAAAACTTAAAATGTTTAAACAGTCTAAAAACACTTTCAGATGTTATTTTTACACTTTAAATTTCCACCATAGATCCACAATAATAATACATTAAAATATAAGTCATGTATATACAGAATTCTTAGGTTTTTGTAAATTTAATTAAGATACACAAAACCTGACCAAAATAATCTCATCCACTTGCTAGCTCTCATCTCTTACCCACAATAGCTACCAACTGGGGAGGGTAAGGTCAAGCACAAACACATACTCCCTTGTTGTGTATAAATAAATATTTGTGGGTGGCCGAACTGTTACACGGAAGTAGAGACTTTCATGAAAGCCTGTTCAGTTTGCACCCAAGCTAAGACCCCATGCCACCTCCCGGAATGCCTCGTATATCCTATGCCAGTTCCCCAAAGGCTTTGGTCACACACAGTGATGGACTTCATCACTGATCTGCCTAACAGATTTTGGTGATTTGTTTCAGCAAACATTGATGCATAGTTACTTCTTATGCCATAAATAGAAAAAAAACTAAAAAAATAACATTATTGTGTCATGGTAACTGTTCCCTCCACCAGAAATCGCCACTGATGGTGCGCCATTGATTTAAATGTCATGTTAGCGCATGTTGCGAAGTATTGTTCGTCTCCATGCAACTTCCCAAGTATTTTGTATTTTGTCTTGCTCTCACGGTTTTTGATTCATGCTTGTTTTTTGACCACAAGTTTTTGTTTTTGGATTTGTTTACCTTTTGTGTATTTTTAGCCAGCTTATACATATGCACATGCGTACACAAATATTAAGTTTTTAACACTGAAATTTAACATAAATAAATAAATAAATAAATAAATAAATAAATAAAAAGGGATGGGAAAGGGGAGGGTTACGGTTACAATGTATTACAGTTCAATTACTGCTTTCTTATTAAAATGATTAATAAAAGGCCTCAATGTAGCATAAAAACATTCACTTTTCATTCATTCATCTTCTTATCCACTTATTCCCGAATCCGTGGTCACGGGGGTCTGCTGCGCCTATCCCAGCACACATAGGGCAAGAGGCGGGTTTATCTCAGGGCAACACAAACAAACAACCATACACACACACACACACACACACACACTCCTATGGACAATTTACAATCACCAATCCACCTAATCTGCATGTTTTTTTGGACTGTGGGAGGAACCCGGAGAACCCGGAGGAAACCCACGCAAGTGCGGGGAGAACATGCAAACTCCGCACAGAAAGATCCCGGCATGACATTTTTAATCAAAGTGGGTGAGTCTTTCTGTTTCCAATTGAGCAAAATCAATCTTTGTGCTTAAATGTTACAAAAAAATGTTACAAATCCAAGCATTGTACGCAGATTATTAGTTAATTCAGTATTAAAACTGCTGACACCAAAAACAGCTAAGATTGGGTCTGGGAGTAATTGTATTTCCAGCACCTCCGAAATCAACTGAAAAACTGAAATCCAGTAATCAATAATCTTAGGAAAACTCCAAAACATATGTCCTATCAGATAATGGGTCCACAGAGGAAAACATCTTGGATAAGTGAAGTCTGTGTGCAGGATCTTGAACTGTATTAGACTATGTCCAACGCTTCATTTCAGTTTTGAAAGGATCGAATCCCTTTACCAAACCAACTCTGAAACACTGAATCATTTTGGGAGAGGATAAATGAATGATTAGCGATTAGTGGGCCTAAAACAGAGCATGCTTGCCACTTAAAATGTTTTATCTGTTTCCAAATTTTTTGTGAATTAGAAAGCACTGGGTTATTTAATGGGACAGTAGGAGTGCGAGATAAAGCTGAATACTTCACAGCTGGCCAAGAAGAAGGTGAACATGATTTATTTTTAATATCACACCATTCTATTGACGTCTCCTGCAATCCAACTGAAAAAGCTCTTATGTTACACGCCCAATAATACAGTTGAAAGTGGTATAGACCTATGCCTTCTTTCAGTTTAATTCTCTGCAAATATATTTTCTTGATTCTCGAATTCTTTTTGTTCCAAATATATTCACTGAATATTCTATCCAGGTTTTTAAAAAATGACGTAATACAGACTGGGATACACTGAAAAAGAAATAAATATTTGGGCAAGATACTCATTTTCCCTGTATTAATACGACCAGCTAATGAAAGAGGGAGATCAGACCACTTCTTAAGAATATGTTTAGTGTTTTCATATTGCCTCATAATATTTTCTTTAAAAATTGTAGAAAAACATTTAGTTACGTTGATGCCTAAATATTTAAATGAGTTTACTACTTTAAAAGGAAGAGATGACAATGTTTCCATTTGAGTTTTTGGATTGATTGGGAATATAACACTTTTCGAAAAATGTATCTTATATACTGAAATTTTCCCAAACTGATCAGAGGAGACAAAGGAGAACCCTGTCTAGTAGATCGGCCTAAGGGAAAGTAATCAGAGTTATTATTGTGTGTTTGTGTGGAGGCTTGAGGATGAACATAACATAATTAACAAACGAAATGAAATTAGGACCAAATCCAAATTTTTCCATAGTGGTGAAGAGGTAATCCCATAAAACCCGATCAAAGGCTTTCTCTGCATCCATAGAAATAAGCACCTCAGGCTGAGAGGGATTAGGACTTAATGTGTAAATAATATTTAACGATCTTGTAATGTTAAAGAATAATAGACGTTCCTTGACGAATCCAGTTTGATCTGTGGAAATCACAGAGGGAAGAACTTTCTCCAGACGGGTAGCTAAATTCTTTGCCAGAATTTTGTTATCCATATCAAGAAGAATTATAGGTCCATAAGAGCTAGCTTCTAAAGGGTCTGCTCTAAGTATTAAGGAGATATTGGCTTGATAAAATGTTGGTGGTAGATAGCCCTTTTCAACTGACTCCTTAAATGGCCCTAAGAGCAAAGGTGATATTAGGTCTCTAAATGACTTATACAATTCGGTTGTGAAACCATCTGGACCTGGAGTTTTTGAACTTTGCATGCTGGATATTGCCTGGTTGATTTCTTCAAGTCAGTGTCTGTTCCAAAACATCTCGAACCTCCACACTGAGAGATGGTATATTAAGTGATTCAAAGAATTGGGATATTTGTGATGAGTCATTAACCGATTCTGAGGAGTATAATTTCATATAAAAGTCTTTAAAAATATTATTTATCTCTTGTGCATAGTCTCTGAAGTAGACAATAGCTGAAATTCTGACTGCAGAGAAAGCTTCTCTTTATACAATTCTGTTGAGGGGGAGATTGCATACGCTTGGTCTATTTCCAGTATTCAGTCAGTAATTTTATTTTTCTGTTCTATACCCTGTTGTTTAATCAAGACACTATGAGAAATAATTTGTCCGCGTATATACGCCTTAAATGATTCCCAAACTGTAGCTTTGGTAACATCTGCTGTATTATTTGTCTCTTTATACAATCTTATTTGAGCTCTGGTTTGTTCTAACAACTTATTATCAAATCTCCATTTAATCAAGTCAAATTTGGATTCAAATAATACTTGAAGGACTAAGGGGCTATGATCTGATAATACCATTGCTTCATAGTCACAATGTTTGACCGCAGACAAAAGTTTGTAGTCAATTAAAAAATAATCTATCCTAGAGAATGTGTGGTGAACTGGTGAAAGAATATTTAAGTTGGTTTGGGAAGGAAAATCTCCATGGGTCAACTATTTTAAAATTCTTCATAAATGTTTGTAATAGTTTGGCTGATTTGTGTAGTGATATCGGTTTACTTGAAGATCTATCTAAAATTGGGTCTAACACTAAATTAAAATCTCCCCCCATTATTAATTGTTGAGTATGTAGGTTGGGCAAAATATTCAAAACTGAAGATATACATTTTTCGTCGTCTATGTTGGGAGCATATATATTAACCAACAGTATCAGTGTATTATAAAGCTTTTCCACCACTATAGCGTATCGTCCGTTAGAATCAGAAATTACTTTTGCTGCTGTAAATTGTATACCCTTCTTTATGAGAATTGCTGCACCTCTAGATTTATGGTTAAAGTCTGAATGAAATACCTGATCTACCCATCTTGCTTTCAATCGGCTCTGGTCACAGTTTCTTAAATGTGTTTCTTGCAAAAATGCAATATCAGCTTCCAGTCTCCTAAGGTGAGCTAATACATTACCCCATTTCAATGCTCCATTGAGCCCCCTACAATTCCATGAAACAAACTGAATGTGGTTATGATTAATAGCATTTGTTTTCTTGCCAGCAATGATCAGAGTTTTGAGAAATACTATAAAAAGCAGCATTTAAAGTGGGATCGGAGAGGGGCAAAATTAAAAATGGAAACAAACAAAAAAGTGCCAATACACATTTTTTTTATAACAAAAACAAGTTGAACAGTAGCCCAATTTCTCTTTCTCTAACTGAGAGTTAGCCAAAGAAAAATGGAGCAAGTTTAGAAACCCCAAAGGTTGGTAAAGAGCATGACTTAACATTTAGCTCCTTTCTAAAAAAAAACATTAAATAAAGTACTGTACAGACCAAATTACATACTTGTATTTTCTTTTACTCAAAAATAGTGCAGGTATTTATGATCGTTCGATATTACTAATGTCCATAGTAAAATTATTCTGTCAAATATACTGAAAATAAAACCAAACACTGCATCTCCGTAATAATTACGGATATATAACCCTTAAAGATAATTAACTAAGTTAATAATTAATTAAGTTCATCAGTCTAAATTTTTTTTTCCAAGAAACTTCTCAGCTTCTCGAGGATGCTCAAATGTGTACCTGTTTCTGTCCTCTGTGATTGACAGTTTGGCCGGACTGAACAAACTATAATTAATACCGGCGGCTCGCAGCTTCGCTTTCACTGGATTGAACGCGGCACAAAGTTTGCCAACCTCTGGACTCACATCGGGGAAGATATGTGCAGGGGATCCTTTGTAGTTGAGACGGCCTTTATTTCTGGATAACTTTTTCTTTGTCTGAATAGTTAATGCTCTTGGCTTCTCTCCCTGTTTCAGGTTTGGTTCGAGAGTCCTATGCGCACGATCTACCATCATACTAGAATCTCCCAAATCTTCCGCACCGAATAACTCTAGTAATAAGTCTTCCATGAGGGTGAAGGCGGAAGTCCTATCAGCCTGCTTCTCTTGAGGTGTTCCATAGTGGATTTCATAGTATGTTTAGGATTGTTGTCCTTTTGTAGAAGCCATCCTCTTTTTTGCTTCACCATTTGTTTAAAGATGTTTGCATCCAGAATATGCTGGTATTTCATGAAATACATTCTGAACTCCAACCGTGCAATGTTTTCTGTGCCAGTGGATGCAACACAACCCCAAAGCATAATAGATCCACTCCTATGCTTAATAATGCATAATACTTGTTCTATTTTAACGGCATCAGTCCACAAGACTTGTTCCCAAAACGCATCAGGCTTCTGTAGATGGCTGTTGCATACTTATGAAGTTGAGTTCTATGATGGAGATGCAGAGAAGCCCTCATGCAACCCCATACCATCAGAGATGCAGGCTTCTGAACTGAACGCTGATAACTTAGGTTGTCCCTGTCCTCTTTAGTTCGGATAACATGGCTTGTCCCAGTTTCCTAAAAATAACTTCAAATTTTGATTCATCTGACCACAGAACAATTTTCCACTTTGTCACAGTTCATTTTAAATGAGCCTGTCCAGAGAAAACATTTGGGTCAGGTTTAAATAAGGCTTCTTTTTTGACCTATAGAGTTTTAGCTGGCAACAGCAAATGGTGGATTGTGTTCAACAATGTTTTCTGGAAGTTCACTGAGAAACTCCTTTCTGATATTGCGCCAATATTTTTCAAGGCAGCATTGGGGCATTGGTGATCCTCTGCCCATCTTGACTTCTGAGAAGCACTGCCACTCTGAGAGGCTCTTTTTGTACCCAATTATGTTGCAAATGAATCCTCCAGCTGATTCTTATATGTACATTTAAACTTTTCCGGTCTCTTATTGCTACCTGTCCCAACCTTTTTGGAATGTGTAGCTCTCATAAAATCCAAATTGAGCCAATATTTGGCAAGACATTTCAAAGTGTCTCACTTTCAACATTTTATATATTATGTATATTCTATTCTGAATAAAATTTAAAATTCGACTTAATTGCATTCTGTTTTATTCAAAATTTGTAGCATTCCAACTTTTTTGGAATCAGTTTGTACCTGCTCTGTACTCCCTGGACTTTCTACCACAGACCAAAATGTAGATATCCCCACACAACACCGCTACTTCAGCTACACATGACATTGGTGTGTTTTTGCACTGATAAGGCTATGTGCTCTTGGGGCAGGGCCACCATAGGCCTGTTTTTGATTGATTTCTGTGGCACGAAAGGGGAGATTTACGTCTTGTATGTATGTTTGTCATTATACTGCTAAATTTGTCATTGCTGCCTTTAAGACCCACACCATCGCGTTTATTTACTGCACTCAATCTTAACCTTTCCAAGTAGGCACAAATCATATATTCCACCAATCCGAGAAAGACATATATCAGTTTCCGGGTTAAGAATATTTTCTTATGACCTCTGCCTAATTTGTTTTATTTCCACCTTATCACCACAGTTCAGTCTCCTAGATAATATCAGTTATCTTCTAAAGTCTACTAGAACATTAAGGAGAGTGTGCTATATTTTACTCAGATAACTCCTTTATAGTGGTGGTCTACACTGACAATGCGCAATTTTTCCTGCAAATGTAGTGCTGGTATTCCGCTAAGGGCGCCACTGAGCAAAGTTACCCTCTACCCTTATGCCATATGTGGCTGCTATTTTTGGTAGCCATATACCGCTTGGAGGTTGTATGGGGAGTCATCTCCTGGTTTGTTTCTCTTTAAATTGAATTCAAGATCTCTACAGATTGTAGGGATCGGATTCTCTTGAAACCTTTTAATTTGTTAGATTTGTTTTGAGTCATAAATTGATCATAACTGGGACCCTACTTATTAGGATGTAGATGTGTAGCATATACTATAGCTCTAGCCTAAGATGTGTCCTTGATCAATGAACTCTTCTACACAAATCCTTTATGGATTATTCTGGTCCCTTCTTCACTCAGTAATAGTAGGTGCCAACATCACAGGTTTTTGAGTGTACTTTACTATTAAATTTCTTAACCCAGCCATTAGGGTTGCACAAGCTAGTGTATTCTCAGTGCTGGTCCAAAGCTCAGATAAATTGGGGAGGGTTGCGTTAGGCAGGCAGTCCAGTGTAAAACTGCGACAAACAGAACATGCAGATCACAATTTAGAATTTCATATTGGATCGGTCGAGGTTCGGGTTAACAAAGACTGCCACAGGTACTGTTAGCCAACGATGGAAATTGGTGGCCAAAAGAGGAGAAGGAGAGGAGGAAGGCGAAGGAGAAGTGGAGGAGAGTGTCGGTTAGGGTGGGGACTTTAAATGTTGGTACTAGCAGACATTATGGAGCGTAGAAAGTGGATATGTTGTGTGCTTAGGAGACCATGTGGAATGGGAGTAAAGCCAGGAAAATTGGAGGTGAATTTGGACACTATGGAGAGAGAAAAGGATTTGTACCAGTTGGCCATGTAGAGACACAGAGATAAAAGGGATGTAATGCAAGTTAAAGCAATAAAGGATACAGATGGAAATGTGTTGGCTAGTGAGGAGAGTGTGTTGAGAGGGTGGAGAGAGTATTTGGAGCAGGAGAGATGTCAGTGGAGTTTCTGGCTAAATTGTTTAACAGGATTTTGGATTTATGTGAAATAGTAGTAGAAGCCAGGCTGAGGGAAGAGGTGGCCATCTGTGAGCAACAATATGGTTTCATGCCAAGGAAGAGTACTACAGATGCAATCTTTCCTTTGAGGAGAAGTATAGAGAAGATCAGAAGGAGTTGCATTGTGCGTTTGTGGATCTGGAGAAAGTGTACGACAGGGTTCCGAGAAAGGAGTTGGGGTTTTGTATGAGAAAGTCAGGTGTAGCAGAGAAGTGATGCAGGACATGTATGAGGACAGTGTAACAGCAGTGAAGTGTGCAGTAGGAATGTCTGTCTGGTTCAAAGTGAAGGTGGGATTGCATCAAGGATTAGCTCTGAGCCCTTTCTTGTTTGCAATGGTGATGGACAGACTGACAGATGAGGTCAGACAGGAGTTTCCATGGACGATGATGTTTGCTTATATTGTGATTTGTGTTGAGAGTAGGGAGCAGGTTGAGAAGAATCTGGAAAGGTGGTGGTACGCGCTGGAGAGAAGGGGAATGAAAGTCAGTAGGAGTAAGACTGAGTACATGTGTGTGAATGAGAGGGAAGGCAATGG
>JAOTRA010069936.1:0-14360 GCA_026260255.1 Pseudolaguvia tuberculata | reverse complement strand
CACACACACACACACACACACACACACACACACACACACACACACACACACACACACACACACACACACAAATATACTATGATATAATATTAATAAGTTATGCTAGATGATTGTACCACAAAAGAAAATAACAAATAATTTAACCAAATCATTTGTTTTAAATATGTTAGCAAAAGACTCACTTTTATAGATGTTGTAAGTTTTTAACATCAATTTTAATTTAATTGCAAAAGGATTGATTTTATGGTTAGCAAAATGTTAATCACAGCTTGACAAGGTCTCTCTTCTCTCTTTTTATTCTCCCTCTCTTTCAGGTAGCAAAGCTCTGATTTGGCATAAAGCCGGCACAGCTGGCATTCCACTGGCAGTCGCGTAAGGCATATGAACCAAATGTTGCTGTTTCTCCTATTCCTGTTTGTAACATGAGTTTAAAGTTCTCTGTCAATATGTGAATGTAACATGGGTTTAAAGTTCTCTATCAGTAAGTGAATGTGAATATGACTCCATATGGTGTATTTATGCATTAGACATATAACACCATAGTTTACCACAGCATCACACAAATTACTAATTAAAATATTAGTAAATTAAAATAAGATTTTTTTATCCAACCAAAATGTTCAGTCAGACATCATGACGGGCTTTCCCAGCTGCCAGTCAGCATATATGTAAATATATATGTACATGCCTCTGTGCACACAGATGTCAAACTTACACAGATGCCAAGGTCATGACAAATTTTCTGAATCAAAACCAGAGCTGTGTCAATTTTGGTTCCACGTTCAAAGAATTTTATACACCGCAGGTTCACCTTTGTGTGGTCCATCATTGAGACAAACAAAATTTGCAATGTGGGTTGTAGGAGGCTCAAAATCTAGACACAAGTACAGTACAAAAATAGTCATTGTTTTAAGAGTGTCATTACATTACAGTGATTTATAAATGAATCTCCCTAAGCGCAGGCAAGCAGCAACAGACAAAAGCTAGTCCTATTTGTAATCAGAGGATGAGTCAGACTATGCAGTTTCACACCCCTTATGTGTGTGGTGGTCTATTGTTTATAGACTGTATGCCGCAGAAGGTGTGGGTGCTTGTGTGTATATAATTGTTATTGTGTACAGATCATTTGTTAACATGTGTTTCTAAAAATAGGAAACCCAAGTTCAGCTGACAACATGCATCTTCAACAAAGCGTAAAGGGTCCATAATCACAGCAGCACCTTTTCTAACTCAACCATCATCCTGCTGCATGTGTGCCGTAGGGTTCTTGACTGCGGTTGGTTGGGTTCAGAGAGGTATGTTGTGATGTGGATTTCCCAGACCGCATTCAATGATAATATTCACACTTTTTGAGCAGCTCATGTAAAGAGAAGCATACTTCAGACAAGTGTCTGGACTTAACTAAACAGAGAGAATCTTCAGGGCTCCTTTCTAATGCCTCACTTACTCAAAAGCATACATATCTAAAACTATATACGAACAAACTAGTCCAACATTTTTGAAAATGTACAAGGAATATAATAAGTGCATACTTATTCATTCATTCATTCATTCATTCATTCATTCATTCATTCATCTTCTAACCCGCTTATTCCCTAATTTGGGGTCATTCTAATTACTCCAATAATTTATATGTGAATTAAATACATTTTACTGTATTTTTTTACATTCATTCATTCATCTTCTTGCCCACTTATTCCCTAATTCATGGTCACAGGGGTCTGCTGGTATCTATCCCAGCTCACATAGGGCGAGAAGCAGGGGCAACACACATTCACTCCTATAGAAAATTTAGAATCACCAATCGACCTAATCTGCATGTTTTTGGGCTAAGCTTGGCAAACATGCAAACTCAGCACAGAAAGATCCCCTGCCCGGTAAATCAAACCGTGACCTTCTTTTTGTGAGGCAACCATACTAACCACTACACCACCGCGCTGCCCTCTACAGGCTATAAATTTGCCCTAATCTCATCCTGGATGGCAACATTATTATCCATAACACAATTCAGTTAAATGAGTAAGCAGTACAAACTAGCTCACTGGTGTACAAGAATTACAAATTATTAACTCAAAGAAGACTAAACTGACTAAAAAATTTATTGCTAAATACATTACAATAAATGCATAATTAAAAAAGACTGTATGCATGCCTAGCTATGTGTAAATAATTTGTCAAAATGAAGGCTAATGATTGCTAAGCACAACTGGATAGTATAATTGTTGTTTGAGGCTTACCTGCTGAAGAGAATGAAGGCAAACAGTGGGAAACTGGAGATGATCATAGTCATGATTGTAGAAAGATGGCAGGTATCTCCAAAAATTCAACTGGAAAAGAGAGCGACATTAATGTTATTGGTAGCATGTCTGTTAGCTGTAGGACTAGTGATAATTGCATTTATATTTATTACATCTATGTCATTTTCACAACTGAGCAATTGGGGATTAAGGGCCTTGTTCAGTGGCTCAGCGATGATAAATTGGTGGTGCTGTGAATCACCTAGATTCCACTTAGCAGTCCAACACCTTAACCACTGCTCAGAAAACAGTGACTGCTTTGATCAGTGGTTGTTATAGAATTGATAGAATTGTACTTTCTGTGTACATACTGTTGTGGATTGATATCAGTTGCAAAACTTATTCATATCTATGAGGTTCCAAATAATATGTTCTCATTGAAAGTGTAGAACTAGTGACTTCTTCTTTTTCTTCTTCTTCTTTTTCTTCTCCTTTTAGCTGATCCCTTTAGGGGTCACCACAGCGGATCCCTTTTCTCCACACCACCTTGTCCTCTACATCTGCCCCAACTTCCTGCATGTCTTCCTTCACCACATCCATAAAACTCCTCCTTGGTCTTCCTCTTTTCCATTCTCAGCATTCTTCTACCAATATACTGCATGTCCCAAACTATCTCAAACAAGCCTCCCTCACGTTTTCTCTAAAACATCCTACATGCACTTTCCCTTTAATAATTAACAATCATAAATGCAGTATATTAAACAAATTGATATTTTTTTGGCAAACTCTTGAAGCAAAGATTGATTGCTATTTTAAGTTTGCATTTTAAAACATTTAGGTAGCCCTTAGAAAGAATGTCTTTTAAAAAAGAAATTTTTCATGGTAATGTTTTTAGGGTTACATTTAAATGCTGTAAATAATCAGACCCAAATACGATGTACAGCTATTTTTTTATGACTTTCTTAGGGGGCAGTGGTAGCTCAAATGGTTAAGGTGCTGAGTTGTTGATCAGGAGACCAGGAAGATTTGGGTTCTAGAAAAAACCTGGACTCAAGTACACCACTGTTGAGTCCTTGAACAAGACCTTTAACCCTTCCTGCTCCAGGGGCACTGTACAATAGCTGACTGCACTGTACAGTACCTGTGCTCTGACCCCCAACTTACTAAGATGCAATACACGAAGAAATTTCACTATATGTTGTACAGTGTGTAATCATGTACATGACAAATTAATTGACTTTTTTCTTTCTTCTTCTTATGACCATACTAGCGTGTGTGCGTCTGAAAAAAAAAATTAATTTAGCATATATGGTGAAATGTATTGGGACAACTGATCATCGTGTCTTTTTTATTTTTAATCAGGTTTAGATTTTGTTTCACTCTTAATCATCAAAAAACCCCAACCATTCTGTTTTCCACAATAAGGCTTGTGGGGATTTGTGATTAAATCAACTGATTTGTAAGTTTATGTGCTAATGTCAATTGTGGAGTTAAAATTAAAATTAAAAGGCCGAATATTGTTCCAGCAATACAATTCACCTACAAAGTTCCCGTGAAAGAATAACTTAATGCTAAAACATATAAAGACATTCTAAATCAACTTTCCTCTAGAAACTGTTTGGGGAAGAGACTGGTCTTTTTACCAGTTGTGCTGGTAAACTGTCTATAGACTTTTAACCATGTATTATTTACTGCTTATTAGTATACATGTTTGTTCATATAAGTGTAAGTTGTAAAGCAGTAGTTAAGGTGTAGGTCATTTTCTAGCACCACCAAATTGCCACTGCTAGACCCCTGAGCAATGCCCTTAAAAGCTATTAGATCCATTATATACACTATACATCTAAAGATTTATTTTCAAGATTATGTACATTAATATAGACATGGAGAAGTGTGAAGAGAATGTGTTCCAAGTTTTTCCTAGGGGTGTGATGATAGAAGTAAACTTTGTCTTAATGACTTCACATTGGCAACAGGGACATACTTGACTATATAAAAGTTATATATAACTACAGATAAAGGCCTGAAGACACCTGGTCATCACAACAAACCGTTCTGCTTGTTAAACATACTGTTTCAATAGCAATGGCACTAATAAAGACTTTTTTGAAAGCCCCTATTTTGGAAGAACTTGGCTGCTAGGATCTCTGAGGTCTGGCAATTGTGACGATTTGAGTATATTTGTTGTACCCATAGGGGCACAACTGCATATTGTTTATAGCATACACATGTATGATGTTTTTCCTATAGGTTGGATTAACCAGTGATAAAATCTGGAAGGTTTTTTTTATTTGTTTTTAACTATCCTGAGTGGGTTTCACAGCTGTGTGGAACCTTCAGGGTGAATTCTCTCTCAGAACCATGTCTTTTCTCTAACACACAGACTGTCCTGCCACTCAGCTGCCTGGGAAACAGTACATTCTGTTTATCTAATGCTTTTGTATTTGATTCATTTAAACCATCATCAGAATAAAATAGAACAGAAGTGTAAATGTATCTACTAATTATCTAGTACACTTATGATATAAAGATTTTTAAAAATGTGATTTCACCACAGCAGAATCTTTTTGCTAAGGCAAAAGAAAAAACATGAATTGTTTTGTTGGTCCTAATCCTTACTTATAGGTGCATATGTTAAAACAGTAAAAATTAAAAAAAAATACATTTAATTCAGAAATAAACTTTTTTTTAAATATGTAATAGAAATTTTAACATGGTGTAAATATAAATATTAACACAAATATCAGCAAAGTAAAGATCCTATAACTAATAATAATAATAATAATAATAATAATAATAATAATAATAATATACTGTATACTGTTTAATGGTAGAAACAACATGCACAGTATACATTTTATAGCCTTTATTAATTTTAACTCATACTAACCTTGGCCTATGTAACACTAGAAACTAGAATATTTAGAGCAAGGTATATAAGTATTTGATACACCGTTGATATTTCAAGTTTTCCTACTTATAAAGAATGGAGAGATTTGTAATTATCAACGTAGGTGCAACTCAGCTAAAAAAAAACAGAAATCACATGGTATTATTTTTAAATAATTAATTTCCATTTTGAGGGTGGCGCGGTGGCATAGTGGATAGCACAGTAGCCTCACAACAATCCCGGGCCAGGGATCTTTCTGTCCGGAGTTTTCATGTTCTCCCCGCACATGCTGATTAGGTGGATTGGTGAATGTAAATTGTCCATAGGAGTGAATGTGTGTGTGAATGGTTGTTTTTCAATGTGTTGCCCTGAGATGGACTGGCGACCTTGTCCAGGGTGTATTCACGCCTTTCCCCCTATGTGTCTGGGATAGGCACAGCAGACCCCCGTGACCCCGGATTCAGGTATAAGCGGGTAAGAAGATGAATGAATGAATGAATTTCCATTTTGAGGGTGGCTCTGTGGCGTAGTGGATAGCACAGTAGCCTCACAACAAGAAGGTCCCGGGTTTGAATCCTGGGCCAGGATCTTTCTGTACGGAGTTTGCATGTTCTCCCGGTGCTTGCGTGGGTTTCCTCTGGGTACCCCAGTTTCCTCCCACAGTCCAAAAACATGGAGATTAGCTCAATTGTTGATTCTAAATTGTTCATAGGAGTGAATGTGTGTTTTAAGGGTTTTTTGTCTCTTTGTTGCCCTGAGATGGACTGATGAAGACCTTCTCCCATGCATCCTCTGAATCATCCATATTGGTCTTCGACAATCTTTAGACGGCCCTGGACATCTTAAGCAGGGGTAACTTGCGAGTGCTGCAGGATTTTAATGTAGTGTGTTACTAATTGTAACAGTTGAGACTGTGGTTTTACCTTGTTTTAGGTCATATACCAGGTACTCCTGTGTAGTTCTAGACTGATCCCTCACCTTGCTCAGGATCATTGATACTGTACAAAATGTGATCTAGCATGGTGCCCCAGATCCAGTCTAAGGGAGCCAAATTGACAGGTGTTAGCCCCTCCTCCTTGTTTAGCGTTGTCGTCCTGGATTTGGTTGCCAGGGCGGTGATGCATTATATAAGGTGATTATTAAGGCGGATTATTGTTGTTATATGTATGGACTGTTTACCAGACGAGGGTCAAGTTTATGTCTATGACTATGTATGGACATTGTGTTTATCCTGAGGACATTCATGAGTAAGCATGTGTCTTCCTTTAAGTTTACGTTCATTTCCGGGTTGTGTGTAAATCACGTTTAGTTTCACTTTGGTTTGTTTACGAGTTCTGTTATTAAAGTGAACCTGCAACATGGATCCTGCTCCTTTACTCTTGTTACAACAGGTCTGTGAGTGCCAAAATTCTCACTGATTTGTAGGTGATTATATACTCATTTCATGCAATGAAATGGAAATTAATATTTAAAAATTATACAATGTGATTTTTTTGGATTTTTCTACTGCAGATGTTGAATTACAGATCTCTCAATTTAATTAGTGAGCAAATTTTAAGTGCAGTGTATCAAATACTTATTTGTCCTAGTGTAACAAATTGGTTCACTATTAAAATTAAGCATGGAAGAGAAGTAGTGTGTTAAATATTTTTTAGTTGCATTTTTTGTTGAAAAGGTATATATCTAATATATCTAATATATGGATATAGATAGACATATACAATCATGTAGATGGCCAGCCATACCGTCATTGTTTCAGAGACACTGAAACAAACTACACTGTAAACAAAATAACTCTCTCTGAAGAAATCTTCTTCTTCTCCCTCAGCATTCTCCTACCAATATACTGCATGTCCCTCCTTTGCACATGTCCAAACCATCTCAACCTAGCTTCCCTCACCTTGTCTCCAAAACATCCTACATGCGCCGTCCCGATTTTGTGATTAACGATTTTGTGAGCTTTGTGCAAAATATGCTCAATGTTTGCACAAGAAACAAGTAGAACACACAGGGCATATGAACTATAAAGAAAACAACACAGTTTATCTGAGAGCATTATTTAGATGGTTAAAGCACAAATGGTTAAGGCACTGAGATGTTGATCAGGTGACCAGGAAGGCCTATGGGTTCAAGCTCCACCACCATCCTCTAAATCTTCCACCATTGGGTCCTTGCGCAAGATTCTTAACCCTTCTTGCACTAAGGATGCTGTACCATAGCTGACACTAAGCATTCCAGTGTTGACACCAACATTCAAAGGTGAGATATGCAAAGAAAAACATGTTTTTATATGTTGCAGGTGTATAATCATGTGTGCGACAAATTTGGAATTCATACCGAGTTTTTTCGGTGCCCATATAATACAATATTAAACATATGTTTCCCATAATTCTCTCTATGGAAGGTACACAACAGTCTATTATAACCTATTAAGGCTATAAACTATTATTATTTTATTCTATAATCCATAAGTAACTGAAAGGGCTAAATTAACACCAAAATAAACCAACAAATCTTTTTACACACAGCCACATACACACACACACACACACACACACACACACACACACACACACACACACACTTTTAAATAAATATAAAATAAATAACAGCATCTGTCTAAGGGAAATAAATGGTCTTGAGAGTAAAATAAATTCTTTAAAGACTTGTGAATTGTATGTCTCCACCACCACCATCCACACTAATTGAAAGAAAGATTTTTGGAAGCAAATTGTTTCACACTCTATTACAGTACTCCCAGATAGTTGGTGCCAAGAGAATCTATTCCAAGATAAAGTGATGTCTGTCTGGAATTATTACTTATTATAATCAGCAGCATGGCAGCAAAACACAACAGAAGAACCACCCTAATTGGTTTTCATTCTAATATATGAAATATGGTCAAGGTTTGTGGAAGCAATACTGATACTCCTACATAAGCTAGTCTTTTACATTAGTTAGATGCACACAAGATTCAATTTGGGATATCTTTGTATGTGTTAAATTACATTTTTTATAAGACATGGTATGATAAAACACAAGTGTACTCTACAGGGCCCAGACCTCAACAGCACTAAACATCCTTCTTACAAAGGTGTTTAGACCTCTAGACCTCCTCACCCTTCACTAGTGCCTAAACTCACTGACACCAAAGTGGCAAAAAGGTAAAATTCTTTTCTTATATCTTATATTTCTTTCTTATATCATTCATTCATTCATTCATTCATTCACAAATGGTTAAGGCACTGTGTTGTTGATCAGGAGACCAGGAAGGTCTATGGGTTCAAGCCCCACCACTAAACATCCTTCTTACAAAGGTGTTTAGACCTCTAGACCTCCTCACCCTTCACTAGTGCCTAAACTCACTGACACCAAAGTGGCAAAAAGGTAAAATTCTTTTCTTATATCTTATATTTCTTTCTTATATCATTCATTCATTCATTCATTCATTCACAAATGGTTAAGGCACTGTGTTGTTGATCAGGAGACCAGGAAGGTCTATGGGTTCAAGCCCCACCACCATTATTCCCGAATCCGGGCTCACAGGGGTCTGCTGCACCTACCCCAACACACATAGGGCGGGGGTACACCTTGGATGGGTCGCCAGTCCATCTCAAGGCAACACATAGAAAAACAACCATTCACACACACATTCACTCCTATGGACAATTTACAATCACCAATCCACCTAATCTGCATGTTTTTGGACTGTGGCAGGAAACTGGAGCACAGGGAGGAAACCCACGTAAGCACAGGGAGAACATGCAAACTCCACACTGAAAGATCCCGCCACGGGATTCAAACCTGAGGTCTTCTTGTTGTGAGGCGACTGTGCTATCCACTACGCCACCGCGCCCCCTCTTAAATCATTATATTTCTTTAACTATGACAGTGGTTGGCAGCGCGGTGGCGTTATGGTTTGGACAAACGTCTCACAACAATAAGGTCCCGGGTTCGATTCCCCAGCCGGGGATCTTTCTGTGCGGAGTTGCATGTTTTCCCCACACTTGCGTGTGTTTCCTCCGGGTATGCCGGTTTCCTCCCACAATCAAAACATTTGTACATTATGTTGATTGATAATTCTAAATTGCCCATAGGAGGAATGTGTGTGCAAGTGGTTGTTTGTCTATATGTGCGCTGCGATAGACTGGCGACTTGTCCAGGGTGTACCCATGCCTCTCACCCTATGTGTGGGAAAGAAGGGAATAAGTGGGTAAGAAGATAAATGGATGAATAAATTAATGAATGAATGACCAAAAAAGATGAGTGAGTAATTTTCATCACAGTTATACCTCATGTGTGAAAGAAAATTAGAGAAAAAAATCTGGAAAATCACATTAAAGAGTTAAAGAAATTATTTGCAAATTATGGTGGAAGTATCTGTACACCTACAAACCAGCAAGATTTCTGGTTCTCACAGACCTGTAACTTCTTCTGTAAGAGGCTAAACTGTCCTCCACTCACTACCTGTATTAATGGCATGTGTTTGAACTCGTTATTAGTATAAAGACAGCTCTCCAAACCCTCAAACAGTCACACTCCATACTCCACTATAGCAAAGACCAGAAAACTGTCAAAGGACACCAGAAACACCAGGCTGGAAAGACTGAATCTGCAATAGGTAAGCAGCTTGGTGTGAAAAAATCAACTGTGAAAGCAATTGTTAAAAAATGGAAGAAGCCTGTCTGAAGTTTGGAAGAAAGGATTCCAAGAATGTCATATGGTCAGATACCAAAATAGAACTTTTTGAAACTATAGGAACACGCTTCCTCTCTTTCAACGTCACTACTACTTCCAGTTCCTGTCGAAGGGTAATTGTCTGTTCCAGATGTCTGTTTGTTATAGACCCTGTACCTCATATCATTGCATGTTCTCAATTTTTGGGATTTTAATGTTTATTCTCATCTGTGAATGGGTTCCCTGTGATGGACTGGTGACCTGTCCAGAGTGTCTTCCTGCCTCTCACCCCATGTGAGCTGGGATAGCCACCAGCAGACCTCCGTGAATGAATGTATGAATGAATGAATGAATGAATGAATGAATGAATGAATGAATGAATGAATGTGAAACGAATGGGTTCAGTTCACCTGTCTGACTCCTTGTTTCCGAATCATGACATTTACTTGTCATGTTTGGAGGAGAAAAAATACTGAGTTGCATCCAAAGAACAATGCTGTTTTTCTGCAAAGGGACCAAGACATCACTGCTCTAGGGGAGATCTGCATGGAGGAATGGGCCAACATACCATCAACAGTATGTAAAAACATTGTGAAGACATAAAGAAAACGTTTGACCTCTGTCAATGGTAACAAAGGATACATAACAAAGTATCGAGATGAACTTTTGTTATTGACCAAATACTTAATAATTTGCAAATATGTTTTAAAAAATGAGACTATGTGTTTTTCTTGATTTTTTTTTCTTCTTTGTCTTTCATAGTTGAGGTATACCTACGATACAAATTACAGGCCTTACCCATCTTTTTAAGTGGGAGAACTTGCAGAATTGGTGGCTGACTAAATACTTTTTGACCCACTGTAAATAAACAGAGATAGGCATATTAGAGCTCTTTTTAGTTTTGTGTATTATTTTGTCACCTATTCAAAATTGAAAAATGAATTCAATTATAGGCAGTTGCTGTCAAAATCTGCAGGTCTCAAGAGAACAGCAATGGTAGAAATTGGAGCCATGTTTTGTATAACACCTCATTAAAAGACCAACTGAAAGCATATCATTTATGAAAGTAAGGTTTAAGGGACGTGGGGGAACTATACATGGTTTAATGTGATGTTATGTTATGTCAAGCTGTTATTTTATCTTGTGGTTTTGTTTCTGTATTTTTTTGTCCTCACAGCATGTATGCTTTATGCTAACTTCAGATTTGATTGTCATTGTCTGAAGGCATACTGTAACATCTTTTGTCTGTCTGACCTAACCTGCAATAACTAAACCATATACTGTATGAATTAACTAAAGTACATCATCTAGTACTTTGCTAAAGTATATCATCATTAGGATACTTATATGCAACATATAATTGCATTGCATCAACTTCTGCCTAATCCCAAAATTACATTTTATACCAATGTTCCTGACAATAAACTGGTGCAATGGTTGGCTCCTGCTATTTCATAGTCCTCCTCTGACAGTAAGACAGAGACAGTGAGAGAGTAAGAAATTAGGCCTCTGTGTCTATTCTAAAATCTTGAAAGCACAAACTGACAACAAAGCAGCTTTGTAAGTCAAGTCCTTATTATGGTAAAGGTCACACTGGATCGAGAAACAAACCATAGACATTCACAAACATATAGAGGAAATGTGTCATGTCTCCTCCTGTTGCCGTCACTGCCCTGACACTCCTGAGTGTTTGTGTTTTGGACTTTTGGTAAGAATAAACTACAGTCCTGCACTTGGGTTAGGATTATTCATGTCTGACCTCATGACAATGGACCACTGGTGTGACAGAATGAACTGACCAGCGTAAAACCCAGCGGACTGGTGTGAGGTCTGGCCCGCGTTGGAGAGCTAGGGAGCTTTCCAATATCCCTCCAAATGGTAAGACTAACCCGTAAGCAAATAGATCATTGCGTGTCGGTGCTCTATGCCTGCCTGGACGCTCACTCCAACTTTGATTGATCATTTGGTGGGCTCCTACCCACTCAACCTCGCTCTGTGTTTGGACCAGCATGGTCAGTGAGGCCAGCTGGGACACCGGCAGTCTTTACCATGTCTGAGGAGACTCCTGCCTGTCCGAGGAAGCTGCTGTTGTCCCTGCCAGGCCTGAGGAGAATCCTGTCGTTCCTGCCAGGCCTGACGAGACTCCTGTCACGTAGCCGGATTTGTGGAGTAGCCAGGTCTTCTGGTGCTTCTTTCATGCTTTTTTGTAGTCGTAGTTATATCTGTGTATATCCGGAGACGCCCTGTACAATGCCCCTCCTCTTTCGCTCATTGTGCAGGCTTTATATGCCGGCGGCAGTTTTCAGTAGGTTGTTGATTCATTGCATGTGTTTAGTCCGCGTATGTTAGTCTAGATCTGATTTGTTTCATTTGTACCTTCTTGGATGTGTGCATTATTGTTTACACAATCGCTGGGTTGATTTTCCTGATTACGTCAAACGTGAGGTTTTGCTATGCCTGCAATTCATTTATTCATTCATTCATTCATTCATTCATTCATTCATTCATTTATTTACCTTCTTACCTGCTTATTCCCTAATTCAGAGTCACGGGGGTCTGCTGGTGCCTATCCCAGTGCACATAGGGCGAGAGTTAAGGGTACACCCTGGTCTGGTCATCAGTCCAATAAACCTAATGTACATGTTTTTGGCCAGTGGAAAGAAGAGAGATTCAGACCCGGGAATTGAACCCAGGATCTTCTTGTTGTGAGACGACCGTTCTAATCACTACACCACCGTGCTGCCGTAGATTGACAAATTGAATAATTTAAAAAGCTATTAATGATAAAAATTGTACAAATAAAATTACAAACTGTATCAAGGCTACACCAATTCCTTATAACGCCAAGCAATATTGTTAACACAATGAACTAGAATAGCCACATATGACTATATCTGTATATTATGGTCGAGAAATCTAGAGGTTAGTAATTCTCTTGGTTCTATTTATTTGATCCCATTGAGGCTAAAAAAAGAATGAAATGTGCAGCAGCTGTTCTTACAATACTCACAGTGCAATAGTCTGAAACATAAACGTGTCATGCACATGTTACATTATTAAACTTAAATAGTTACAGTGTGAATTTCGTACATCAAATTATTAATTCAAGCACATATTTAAATACAAACCCTGCAGGCCCATGTAAATGCTTAATACCCATTGTTAATGTCTGAACACAACAACCCGCTAAGTTAAAATGTGATTCTAAATGCTCCAACTGAATATCTAATTTTCTAATGTAAAGCTAATAATTGTCATGCTGCCTAAATGCACAATTTATACTGACTTTGCCATCTGTTATTGCACACAGTGCTGCTAGCTGAGTCTAGTGTTTGCTAATCTATTCACTGAAAATGATACATTTTTTTTATGTTATAACTCATGAGACCTGCACCTGCAATGGTGTACAGTTTAGAGACAGTGGCGTTGTCAAAAAGACAGGAGGTGGAGCTGGAGGTGGCAGAGTTGAAGATGTTTAGATTTTTATTGGGAGTGACGAGGATGTACAGGATTAGAAATGAGTTTATTAGAGGCATGACGCATGTAGGATGTTTTGGAGACAAGGTGAGGGGAGGCTAGGTTGAGATGGTTTGGACATGGGCAGAGAAGGGACATGCAGTATATTGGTAGAAGAATGCTGAGGATGGAGGTGCCGGGAAGGAAAAGAGGAAGACCAAGTAGGAGGTTTATGGATGTGGTGAAGAAAGACATGCAGGTAGTTGGGGTGAAAGAGGCAGATGTAGAGTGCAGGGTAGTGTGGAGAAGAGCTATCTGCTGTGGTGACCCCTAATTAGTGCAGCCAAAAGGAGAAGAATAAGATAACTCATATTGGATATCTGATTGTGAAAATGGGAGCAAAGGAAAATTATAGTGGCTCTTAGGCAAATGTTCTTAAAGCTTCAGCATCACATTTGTTTGTTATGTTTGTTCAATGCTACAGTATGTCTAATATCTTTTGTACATTTTCTGGCCACAAACTTCTTTGATGTTTGTAATATGGTATTGATTCCCAGCACCACCAAGCTGCAATTGCTGGTCCGCTGAACAAGCTCCTTAACCCCCAATTGCTTAGTTGTATAAATGAGTCTCTCTGGATAAGGGAGTCTGCCAAGTACTGTAAATGTAAGTGTTGTAAAGTTGTAATTTTTTGGAGCATAATGTTATCAGTAAATAAAAAGATATAGCTGCTCTATAATGTAGGACAAATGTGTATTTGTTGACATTTACCGCAATAATTTGGATTGCATGATCTTATTCTGTCATGACTGTGGTTTGATTTTTAGCACCACCAACATGCTATTGCTGGGCCCCTGAGTGAAACTGCCTTAACCCCAATTGCTCAAGTGTAAAAAAAATGTATAAGGGTGTCTGCCAAATGTTGTAAATATAATTAAAATGTTCTCATCCAAGGTTCACAATGAATTTTACCAGGCACTTTATTGTAAGCTAACATTCATTAAATGACACAGGAACATAAAATCTGGAAAACATAAAAAGTGGAAGTTAACACTTGATTTTAAGTGGAAGGTAAAGGGTCTTCATTTGAAGAAAATCTT
>JAOTRA010069894.1:0-28539 GCA_026260255.1 Pseudolaguvia tuberculata | reverse complement strand
GTAGGAGGAAAAGAGGAAGACCAAAGAGGAGGTTTATGGATGTGGTGAAGGAAGATATGCAGGTAGTTGGGGTGAAACTTAACTTCCTTAAGACCTGTACTTGATTTGCTCTGGTTGATTTATTTGCCGTGTCAAATGATTTAATAATAGTAATCACAAAACTTCAAATCGAAAACATTGACTTTCCACAAACACATCAAAAGACACGTTTGTGTTTGTGAAACCTCTTTCCAAAAGGGAATGCCATCATTCCCAAAAGAAAGCAAGCTGGACACAAGAGTGGAAAAAGGAAATCCTGCCAGAGACATTAAAACAGGAAGACCTGTAAAAGTCCTCAAATAAAAGGCCATGTTTCCATCACATTCTGAAATGTAAGTATTGATATAGAAAGAATTAGCAGTTCCAGTTGTTTTCTCTTTACACACTGTGTTATTTTTAATTATGAATATGCCAAAAAAACAAAACATCATGTCAAATGATTTGCTAAAGTGAGTTTTCAAAATAAAAGCATAGCAATTTCAGCCTTTGAATGTAACCAGCAAAATTTGATTTGCACAGCTGTGTAATTTATTTGGAGTGTCACAATACATTTCTGGAGTGCAGGGAACGTTTGTTAACTTTTTTTTTTTTTAATTGTCTAAATGTTAGGACAAAACATTCTTTTAAAAATGTCCTCATTAGGGTGGCGTAGTGGTTAGCATGGTTGCCTCAAAACAAGAAGGTCCCGGGGTCGATCTTTCTGTGTGGAATTTGTATGTTCTCCCCATGCTTGCATGGGTTTTCTCTAGGTACTCCGGTTTCCTCCCACAGTCCAAAAACATGCAGATTTGGCGATTCTAAATTGCCCATAGGGGTGAATGTGTGTATGAATGTGTGCCCTGCGATGGATGAATTCCTAATCAGGGAATAAGTGGGTAAGAAAATGAATGAATGTCCTATTTATGTTCTTACCCGCTTATTCCCTAATTCTGGGACATGGGGGTCTGCCTATCCCAGTGCACATAGGGCAAGAGGCAAGGGTACACCCTGAACAGTTCGGCAGTCCATTGCAGGGCCACGTTCAGGCAACAATCGCTAACATTCTTTCAAAGTTGTCTAAAGGTTAGGAATGTTCTTATAACATTATTAACAGTTAATAAATGTCCTTGTGATGTCGATAGAAAACATTCTTAAACATTGTTGTTTAACTAACCAATGTTAAGCAAAGGTTTGAGGAATGCCTAAAAATAACATTTCCAAAACCATATCAGAACGTTTGAAAAGTGTTCTAAGAACAATGTGTTCATGCTTTTTATTGCAGTTAATATACTTCACTGACTGTTATATTAAAACTATACTATACTATACTATACTATACTATACTATACTATATGCTCTCTGCGGACTTTATATCTTATACTTTCTAGTTTGCTTCATTCTGATCCTGTAGGTGGATCCCAAAACTTTCCCTGACTGCATCGACTTTGGTTTTGAACTGTTCTGTGCTGACAACATGATTATACTGATTCTGCAAATTAAAGGCCATCTACACTGGCAGTGTTGGTGCTCAATCATTCATTGATTCATCCCCAGCCACCACCCCATCCTAGGCAGGGTTCTGGGGATAGAATACATTTTGAATGAACCCCCAGTCCATTCCATTTTGAATGGAACCCCTGCCCCCCCACATTATTATTTTGTGAGGAGGAAAGAAAACAAACAATAAGAGGAAATAGGCTCAGGAGAACATACACAGCTGGTAACAGGAACTGTAGACGTTGGAGCTACCACATTAGTACTGCAGTAGGTTAGATTACATATAGATTGATTTGAGCCAAATCTCATTAACCACACAGGCTTGGCAATAAAGCGGAGCGAGGGAAGCAGAATGAGAACAGCAGGAAAGCCAAGAACTTGATGGTTGTAAAGCGACCCAGCCAAAGCACCTGTACTTGTGTAAGTATTTCACAATGAAACACATGGGTTCTTGGGAGATCTTCAGGGAGCAGGTAGAGATTGGTAGAGAAACGGTTTATGCAAGCAAGAAAATGGCTGTTCCGTAAAAAGGATATTTCCTGTATTACTTATATATTCTGGATGCTGGTGTAAGATACCAAGCCATTTTCTTCTCCTCCGTCAGCTATCGTAGGCATAAAGATTTAAAGATCTGTTCAGACTCGTTTCGCTAGTAGAACTTCCACTAATCAAGGCGAAAAAATACTGACATCGTTGTGAGCTAGGCCTGAGAGGTGAATTTGAATTCTGATTGGTTGAATATACAGTTTCATTGCTCATATAGTTCCAGTTACATGGCCATCACTGCTGACTCTGAAAGGTTTGGGCAGATTTGATTAACATGGAAGTCCACAGAGACTGAAATCTGATTGGACAAAAAAAAAAACCAAACTTAACATACACATACACATGGTGGAAGCAGTGCAGCCGAGAGAAACAGTACGAAATGAAAAGGATAAATGATTCATTCATTCATCTTCTACCCGCTTATTCCCTAATTCGGGTCACGTGGGGTCTGCTGAAGTCTTTCAGCTATGTAGTATATGTATGGCTGTTATGTTCTTTTGCATTATTTCTATAAATTATTCCACAATTTTTTTTCTGGACTGAACCCAACCACAATAAAGTGGACGGTACTCAGGTTTTATAAACCTGTGTTGATGTGGGAAAGCGTGTAGAGGCATAACACTGGATCTTTTTTTTTTTTTGTTAAAGCTTTACATGCGGCGGGCAAGTAGCAACACTTTCACTGTCATCTATCCTGTACCATCCTTTACTTCACCCTGCCACACCTTTTCTGGGGGATTTTTCAGGCTCAAGATATGAGAAAGCAAATAATATTACTGTCTTTCCACCATTACCTCAGAACACAATGGGTCACTGCCTGAAAAAGGGCTGGAAGTTAACAATGTAGGGTAGAAATCACAGTATTTAATGCCCCAGGCAGGTAATTGTATACAGTTAAATCTGCTCTGTAATAACA
This sequence comes from Pseudolaguvia tuberculata, assembly GCA_026260255.1. Lineage (NCBI taxonomy): Eukaryota > Metazoa > Chordata > Actinopteri > Siluriformes > Sisoridae > Pseudolaguvia > Pseudolaguvia tuberculata. Next base: position 25,562 of record JAOTRA010069894.1, on the reverse strand, counting down.
GTAAAATAACAGTAACAAAGAAGGTGCAGGGCGGCGGCGTGGCATAGTGGTTAACATGGTCGGCTCACAACATAAAGGTCCCGGGTTCGATTCCCAGGCCGTGGGTCTTTCTGTGAGGAGTTTGCATTTTCTCCCGTTGGTTCTGTGGGTATCCTTCGCTTACTCCGGTTTCCTCCCACAGTTTAAAAACATGTACGTTAGATTGAGTGGTGATTCTAAATTGCTCATAGGAGAGAGAGTGTGTATGAGTGGTTGTTTGTCTATGTGTGGCCCAGTGATGGACTGGCAAACAGTCCAGGGTGCACCTCTGCCTCTCGCCCTATGTGCGTTGGGATAGACTCCAGCAGTGACCCCGATACCTCAAATTAGGGAATAAGCGGGTAAGAAGATGAATGAATGAAGTTTTTTCAATTCTATTCTATTCATAAATCATTAGTGCATTAAAAAACCATGCAAACACTTTTATTTCAATTTAAAAAGGTTAAAAAGGTGAATCCTGCTGTTTCTTTTGATAGTTCAAATACCCCCTTTGCTGAAAAATGTGTATTTCGGGGGCGCGCCTATGCGCGCGCACATCAAGTATCATTTACACGATCCCCCTGCCAGGTCACGGGGTCTTTTCCTCAGCGTTGAACTGATTGGCCGAGTGACTGATCGAATATTTAAATCGACGTGCGATGATTGGACGTCATTGCAGGTTATGCAAATGAGCACCTGGTAGCGGTCTTCGGCAGAAGAGGACGAGAAGCCTGGAGCGGCTGTTAGAAGGTTCGCGGTGGGTTAGGAATAAACGTAGGAAAAAACTTTACGCTAGTTTGCTTTAAACGTGTTCAAGTGTTTAAATCTCTCCTTTATAGTCATTAATTATTTTTACGTCTTTTCTTACTGTAAAGCGAACCGACACTGCTTTTAGTCGTGCGCCCAAGTTTGTACGTAACGGCTGGATTTAAACTTGCTCGAATTCCGTTAAAGAAAATTCGGATTAAAATCCCAAACTTTCTCAGACCGAATCTCCCAGCAGAAATCTACTCCTTGCACACCTTTACGGTAAGTCATGAGAAAAAGTCCGCGTATATAGATTATTTGTGTATTTCGGGATTATAGACATCGAAACCTAAAAGAATCTATATGTAATCTTGTAGATTTAATGTCGGAGATCTGCTGTGAAGTTGCTGCTCCAACTGTTATTGTTTTATATAAACGGAGAAAAGTGCTTGAATTTTCAGTCTGTCTTATTATTATTTATATTTTTATTTCAAGTTTATTTTCTGTAACCACAGCCTACAGTCATAAAAGTTTATTAATTAATTCATTAAGGTGCGTGCTGTTGTAAATCGTGCCCGGTTTCTCGGCGTCGGAGTGTCTCGGTGTGTGTGGGCGCGCGAGTGTGTTGGACGTGTTGGATGGCGGCCACATTAAGGCTTGAGATGTTTGTTTGCTTCTAAACCTTTCAGATTTAAACCCCCCCCCCCCCCACTCCCCTTGTCACACACATAATCTCGGTTACGTTTCGAATCTATTTTAATGTCTCGTGGCTACCTTGAACACACACACGTCTGATCTACCTGTGGCCAAAGTCAGGGGGATCATTTGGCTTTACAATTACATCACAAGTGCTTATCCAGAGCGATCTACATTTCTTTATTTTAAACAGTATGCACTTGTAATTTAAGGGCCTTGCTCAGGGGCCAGTATTAATAATTCTTTGGTTCAGGGAATTGAACACCTTTAACCCGTGACTAACATTTATTACAAGTTACTTAACTGAACAGCTATGGGTTAAGTGTCTTGTACAGGTGCTTTTGGGTCCGGTGGTGCTGGGAATCGAACCCTGATCTTCCAGTCCATCATCTTAACCTTTGCGACTTGCATTTATCCCATAGTTATTTTAACTAAGCAGCTAAGAGTCTTACCAAGGGAGCCAGTAGTGGTAGCACCTTCACCACAGACACTTTCAAAACATCACAAAAACACACACACACAAAAAAAAAGGTCGGACCAAGTCCACTCTTTATTTACTGCCTTCCTAAAGTTCTTGATGCATTCAGCAGCTCCTGACACATACACATACACACACACCGGACAATGAAGCACCTGGTGTATGATTAAGGGCAGGTGGCTGTAGGGAGTGTGTGGATCACCTGCAAATATCTTTGAAGGAACTGACGTGCAGGAAATAAACTACAAATGAAAGACCTGTTTCTGAAATGATGTCCAATGAATCCTTTCAAATTGTTCAGGAGGTTGTACAGCTTCATTTTACGATCCATTCACACAGACAATACTTTTTACTCCTTATCGTCACTTGGAGGCAATTAAAATTCATATTGGTGGAAACATATTGGCAAGAGATTAAACATTTATCGATGAAATTGTGCATTCATTCATCTTCTTACTCGCTTATTCCCTAATTCGGAGTCACGGGGGTCTGCTGCTGCCTATCCCAGCGCACCTAGGGCGAGAGGCAGAGGTACAGCCTGGACAGATTGCCAGTCCATCGCATGGCACACATAGACGAACGACCACTGACACACATCCACTCCTATTGGCAATTTTGACTCAACAATCAACCTAATGTACATGTTATTAGAGGGTGGGAGGTAACCGGCATTCCGAAGAGGAATCTCACGCAAGCGCAGGGAAAACACCCAAACTCCGCACAGAAAGATCCCGTGCTTGTTGTGAGACTACACACTTCATCACCATTGTTCAGTACAAAAGTATTAGACGATATGAGTTGGAGTAGTGCAGGATGCGAATTTTTCCTCCGAATCATGTCCGCTTTAATAACGCCACACCCATTTGTATCTTCTGCATTAATAGTAGTTTCTCCGTAGTTACTACTTTTTTCAGCTGGACACGCCCATATGCAGAAGTCAACGGCTGCTATTGTTGTTCACTGACAATCCCAGCTCTCATTAACAATAACCCTGATGTCATTGCTTTGTGAACACCCATTTGTAACCTTTGTCTGTTTACATAGTAGTATATTTTGTGGTGTAATGAATGTTTCAAAAGTACTTGTAGTTTGTTCGGCGAATACGCACATCAATGTTTTAATTTGTGAAAAGTAAATTTTTGGGTTCCCGCACATTGCTACAATAAACAGACACTTGGTCTTGCTCGATTCGGATTCCTAGAACTGCAATTAAGACATATTAATGTACATTTGGGAAAGTGCAGTGGCATAGTGGTTAGTGCGGAGTTTCCATGTTCTCCTTGCTCTTGCACAGGTTTTCTCTGGGTACTCCGGTTTCTTTCCCAGTCCAAACTGTGGTTTACCCCTGCCTTTTGCCCAAGTGCGCTGTGATAGGCTCCAGCAGACCCCTGCGAGTGCGAATTACTGAATGAGCAAGTAAAAACATGATGAATAATTTAATGATTCACATTTGGTTTGGTTACTCATAAAGGGTCTATTAAACCTGTGCAGATGTCCTGAAATGAATGCTGTACTACAAAAACTTTAGCTACAAAGTTTAAAGTATACAAAGCATGACCTTGGTGTGTTTTGATTAGAATAAAAGCTAAACTCCCGGAGACCAGACCTCCAGGACCGGGTTTGATGATCCATGACCTTTTTGCAAAATGTGAGTTTTTAGATGTATTTGTTTCTACACCTCCTTTGCTTTTTCCAGTGAATGTATGGCTAATAAAAAAAGGTTGGGAGCTTTACAGTTTGACAATGATTGTTGATTCAATTGGATGACTGGGGAATGTTGTCTCCTACCAATGAAGAATTAAGAAAAGTGTCTAAAGTAAATAAAAGCTTTTTAAAAGCAGATATAGGAAAAATAGAATAGTCAAATGAAGAAAGAAATGATCATTCATGCTTTCTTCACCAACAGGTAAACTAGAATTCTAGTAAAACTAGAAAACTATCGTGAAAGTGGGGGGGGGGGGCATATACGAGGACATGATGGTGCATAAAATAGTTTATGGACTGATTTGCAGACCAAGCGGTGAACACGTTAAAGTGACTAAATATAACAAATAAAATAATACCTGGAATCAAAAAATGGAGCAATAAAAATAGATAATTTTGATGAGATGTTGCGCCTACAATTCAAAACTATTAGGCACTAACTGCAGCACAAGCCCGGCAGCAGCCATAGTGGTAAAGCGGTAGCCGAGACCTTGTTGACTTTAGAAGCGTTCTGTTTCTCATATATTTACATAGTAAATTAGTCTTAGCCCCATTCTTGAGTGTGATCTCCCAGTGTACTGTAGCTCAGTCTAATTTATCCTTATTGTATCTCTTATCCTCCCTTTGACACTCCCTCTGTTCTTTAACTGCTTCCTGCTTTAACTTTGTTGCTGCTGTAAATCATTCACCTTTCAGTGCATATTTGTCTTCTGCTCCTCTCTCTGCACCTTATCAGCTCTGACTGCTCCACGCATCTGATCAACCCGTCTGATTGTTGTAATTGTTTGAGCCTGCGCGTGTACACACACAAGCCTTTCATTACAGTCTGTAAACTCTAATCTGGATGGTTTTCTTTTCTTTGTAACACAACAAAGCCCAAATTAATAATTAACAATTATTGGTATGTATGAAGTGAAATCTTGCTTGAAGCTTAAGGACTTCCTGTTTTAGTGTTCTAGCTTTACTAACATAAATGTCTACAGTAAGCAAAACGGTACTGTCACATGAATATTTCTGAGGTATGATGATGCCTACACTCTTATAATTAGTAAGTTTGCACTAACTGGTGGTACTGCCGTAGTGGTTAGCACTGTTGCTTTATAGCAAGACGGTGTTTGACTCTATTCCAGGGCAAAGGGGTCTTTCTGTGCAGCTTGTACTCTCCATGCTTGCATGGGTTTTTTGTGGACACTCTGGTTTTCTCCCACATTTTCTTAAATTTGTTGATTTCTAAATTGCCCATAGGTTTGTGTGTGTGAGGGGGGGGGGGGTTTGTTGCTCTGTGTGGCTTTGCAATAGACCTGTTCAGGGTGTACCCCTGCCTTTCACGCTTTGTGCACTTGAATAGGCTTTAGCAGACCTGTGAATTGGTAAATGGGTGGGTTAAAAGAAATAATTTCACACACACACGTCACCCGAATTAGAAAATGAGCGGGTTCGACAAGAAATGAACGAATAAATGAATTGAAATGAAAATAAATAAATAATTTCCTGTGTACTGATTATCCAAGTCAGATTTTCAGATTACTGGATTAACCCCTCACCACCACCACCACACACACACACACACACACGCACACTAATGAAACAAGGATGAAAAGGGAATTTGATCGTAATCTGCTAAAGCAATCCCAGTTACAGAATTAGCAAAATTATGTTAAAACAAAATGGCCAAAAGCGTAAATGACATGTCATGCGGCATGACTTTATGATAAACCATTGCCAAATGAAACAATACAACAGATAATGTTATACATATGTATATTACACATATATTGCCAAAAGTTTGTGGTCATCTGAACATCTCAAACAAGTGTGATTTCTAATATCTTCTTTCAGATTGATTCCCTGTTTTGCTATTGGATGAAGCTCCACTCTTTTAGTAAGACCTTCCAGTCCAATGTTGTGCTTGAATGGGAGGCATCTCTTTGTTCAGCTCCAACAGTATTAGCGAGATCAGACACTAATGTCAGGTACGGAAGTCACCATTGCAATTCATCCCAAAGGGGTTAAGTGGTGGTAAGATCAGAATGTTGTGTCGAATACTGTTTTTTTTTTTCTTTCCGTCTAATAATACCCCAGCATGTGATAATGGTGATTAGGGGTTTTGTGCTCAGGGTCATTGTCATGCTGGAACACTGTTTGAGTCTGTTAGTTCCAGTGGAAAGGAATAATATAATGCTACAACCTACAAAAGCCTTCTACACATCTGTGGGCTTCCACATTTGTAGTAACACTTTGGAAAGAAACCTCATATAGATCTGATGGTCATGTGACCACAAACTTTTGACAATATGGTGCACTTTATTAAAAACAAAACATTTGCTGAAATATTTATATAGTATATAATGTATACTATAATTGTATATTTTTTTATACAAGAACTATTGACAAGGACTAGATTCAACAGCAACACGGTCCGACTGATTTAATGTGATACACTTTGTCTTTTTTCCATAATATATCCTATACATTACCTTTTGTTCTTTTGCTGAATTACACACAGGTGCGCAGGGTGTGGTCTCCTTTTTGCTCTAAGCCAGGCATTGATAGTCAGATATTTTGAAAAGGCGGCTTCATTACAGATAAAAAGCAGAAAATCTCTCATAGTGGTTTTTTTTGTCCATTACATTTAAAACCTAATATTTTATATATATTATATCATTTTAAATATTAAATACTATACATCGATGGTATTTGCCAGATGTTCATTGTTAAAGCAACTTTATTACATGTGATCAGTTGAAGGTGACAGGCCTTGTGTAGGGTTCCTTGGTACCAGTCTGGTGCTCAGTTCGGAGTTCCTTGGAGTTAAACTCATGTCCTTTTGATCAGCAATCCAACACTTTATTCCTGCACTGCCGTACCATCAATCTTTTTCTTCCAGGAGATTTTTTTAGGTAGTGAGCTGTACAGAAATGGTGTGGGGTTAGAATATTACAGCTGGATGCTTTGAAACAGAAACTAAACATTGTTGCAGTGCTTTAGCTCATCCATTAGGCTTTGTACAGTCACATAAACCCAAAGTATCGTGTAAACAGGGGTTTATACTGTCCATGGAGGTTTTAAAAAAAAATTTATTTTACACTTCTGATCAGAATGGTTAGAAATAGGATTTAGGAACAGAATGACAAAAATGTGCCAACTACCTGCATGTCTTCCCTCACCACATCCATAAACCTTCTCCTTGGTCTTCCTCTTTTCCTCCTGCCGGACACCTCCATCTTCAGCATTCCTCTCTCAATATACTGCATGTACCTCCTTTGCACATGTCCAAGCCATCTCAACCTAGTCTCCCTCACCTTGTCTCCAAAACATCCTACATGCACCGTCCCTCTAATAAACTATTTCTAATCCTGTCCATGCTCGGCACTCCCAATGAAAATCTCGTTGTTCATGATTTATAATAGCTCTATGACAGCAGTTTATTTGCCCTGACGTATCTGAAATTTTAATAACCATTCATTCGTCACGGGTGTCTGTTGCGCACATCCCAGCACACATAGGGCAAGAGGCGGGGTTACACCCTGGACGGGTCGCCAGTCCATCTCAGAGCAACATAGACAAAACCATTCACACACATTCACTCCTACAGACAGACAGACAGACAGACACTCCTCTGCCCGAATGCAAACATTTGCCTGCTGAAAATGCCGTTTGTCTGAAAGAAGAAAGGATGAGGTTTTTCTTTAAAAGAGAAAAGAAGAAATTTGCTTTGTGACCGTGAATGTCGAGTCCATCAAGGTGGACGTTAATACAAACAAAACGCTAATAGAAACCAGCAGCATGTTTTTGGCTGTCCTCTTTTTCAGCTGTATTTCCTGCTGAAGTCAGTGGGGAAAAGAAAAATCAAGCTTTTGTTAAGTCTACAGAGACAAAAGCAAAACCTTTTCAGACAACTGTTGCCACAAATCTTATAAAATGTAAACAACTTAATCATACACATTCTTTTTTTTATCCCTCTGCTCTTCTCTCATCCACATTGACTCATAAAGCTCTATTCTTTCTTTTTTTCTTTTTCTTTCAGTGCTGGGGTCTGTCTTGGTACAGCGGAATAATTTGTCAAAGGTAATAATCACCCTGGGACATGCAAGTGTGCAGGGTGCATGAGCAAATCTCTGCATTCATCTTCTTACCCACATGTTCCATAATCCTGGGTCACAAGGGTGCAATGGAGCACTTAGGGTGAGAGGCAAGGATACATCCTAGACAGTTAGCCAGTTCATCACAGGGCACACAGACAAACAACCCCTCACACACACATTCACTCACAGAATCACCAATCAACCGAATGTACATGATTTTGGACTGTGAAGGAGTATCCTGACGCAACCCACACAAGTGCAGGGAGAACATGCAAACTGTATGTGGGAAGTGGTAGTCTAGTGGTTAAGGTGTTGGACTAATACCAGAAAGGCCGGGGTTCGATTCTCACCCCCCACCAAGCAACCATTGTGGGTCCCTGAGCAAGGCCCTTAACCCACAATTGCTCAGTTGTAAAAAAAATAATAATAATAAATAAAAATGAGACCAAATGTCAAACTGGAAACTGGTATGCTAACCACTACGCACCACCCCAATTTTTCTTACTTGTTTTGGTAAAACCCTTTTTATTCTTATGCGACGAATTGAGGAAAAGTATAGTAATATTTGTTCACACGTCTGTGAAATGTGACATACAGTGAAACTTTGCTGTTTAAGGTTCATCCTAGTTCATACTTCAATTACACTATCAAGGTCCAAAGGAAAGAGAAGCAATAATGGGATATGTCCCGAATAACAAGTCATTTTCTTTGGACATTATGTACAATTTGGAACTATTTTGGACAATATACAGTAAATGTAAGGTTCACTGCTCCTTTAGGGTTTCTCAGCGAACTTTAGAACTCAAGATTTTAAGGGACCCTTTTTTTGTAAGATTGTATAATTGTAAAAAGTCTAATACCTCATGGGATTGAGTAGTTTTATGGAACTTAAAACTGGCCTTTTAAGGTTTTACAAATTGTACCGGGAGACGTTCCATACAAGTTTAATACAAAACCAACTCATGACTTGACTCGTTAATCTTAAACAGCTTGGCAACATTTAGTTTTGTTAAAAATTTTCATCATCACATAACTAGGCTCTGTGCTTTGGGGAAGCAAGGGAGGGATTTTTTTTTTCTTTTTTTTTTCACTAGTTTATGTGAAAATCACCCAGTTGTGCTAAATACTTCATATGGCCTCGAATGCCAGGGTTACCTACAGCGTCTGGGTATTTTTACACTACACTGCTGCAGTAGAGCTGTGCAATATGGACAAAATAATCATATATTACAATTTTTTATAATGGAAAACACAATTTTAATAAATAGTCTTATACAGACTAATAAAAATATAATATACTATAATAAATTATTATAGATCTAAAATAAGAATAGCTTGTAAACAATTTTATTGTGGCCATGTTTTGATTTAGTTTCTATCACCATTGATCTCATGTTAATAGAAGAGGTTGGAATGTGCCTAAAAACAGGAGAATACAGAACTCAGCTTCTACCCACCATTTGTTATTTAGAACAGTAATGAAACCTATTTCTATTCTAAAAATGTTTTTATAAAATATATTTAATATGTATTTTATGAGATTCCAGCGCATACATTGTAAATGAATGAAGGGAACAATGATGCCATTTTAAGTGTCATCTGTCACACATAGCTTTAGACTAACCCCAAATGTTGTACACCCGGCAAAGCAAGTCAAAATAAAGCCAAACAATCTGGCAACCCGGCTAACTTGTGCAGTCAGGAAATCACATGTGCTCAAATTGTGGTAATCACTATTGTGATTAATTGCACAGCTGTCTTTCTTTTACACTCCTCATACGTTACTAAGAGTTACAATTAATCCTGGCTGTTTATAATAAGACGTTTCAGTCTGTACAATCCTGAATCCTGCAGCTCCATGTTCTTGGCTACAAATTTGCAGTGACCGTGTCCCAGTGTGAATAAAAACAGTTCGCAACCACATTCAACAACGGCCTTTCCCACAATTTTTGCATTATTAAAGCAAACAAGACGGTCCGCTGATTTGCCTTTGACATTATCATCTGTTTAGACTTTTTAAGGTTGTTGTGTATTTAACTAGGCATATAAAATATTAAATATTACACATTTTAATACAAGCAGATTAATACTGACTTTTCAGCTGATATATTTAGTGTCTGTTGGCAATTTTATATACATCATAGTGTTAACACTGTAACCAGTGGTCCAGTAAAGAGTTTCATAGCCCTGGTAGACGGTGGTTCTAACCTTGCTTTTAAATTACATGTGAGAAACGTTGACTTCAATAAGGAAAGTAATTCAGTAATTTGTGACCCCAGATATGTTTAAATGTGTTATGCTCATAGATGCCATCAAGGATCAGGAATATGGAATCATCCAATGTGGTTTCCACTGAATCATTACATTCTTATTAGAAACGTCAGACTCCTAGTGTGTGAAGGCCAGCACTGGTGTGTGTGATTTAGTCCACCATTTGATGGGCCGTGACATATTTTTGAAATCCTATAATGCACATCATCATAGTTTGATGTGTTTACCAACAATCAATTAACTACTGTAGCAATCAGTTGTTCGTTCTCTGATGAACCTCTGGTAGTTTTGAAAGTTTTTATTGTCCTACAATGTTAGCTATCCTACAACAACCGCCAACTCAAGAACCACTAAGATTACCAAACCTGATGACACAAATATTTTAAGCCCCAGATGTTTTGTGTGCCTCCTTTTTAAAAGCATTTTGGGTATACCAAAAGTTTGAGTTGCTGAACATCAGCATCAGGGTTCGACCTTAGCACCTCTGTTCTTTTCTCTTTACATGCTTCCTCTAGGTTCGATCCTGAGAAGGCACGGGGTATCCTACCACTTTTATACTGATGACACCCAGATCTATCTGCCAATAAAAAGAAACAATCCGTCCATTATTGAGTCTCTGTTCAAATGACTTGATGAGGTAAAGCAGTGGTTGTTAAATGAGTCTAAGACCGTGGTCATAGTCTTTGGCCCTTCATACAGATTCCAATTTCATTATCCCTCCCTGGACAGCCTGGCGGTCTATGAATCCAAGTGCATCAGGAATCTGGGTGTTTACTTGCAGTCCACTTACTTTTCAAAAGCATGTCTCCTCTGTTGTTGCTTCAAGCTTTTTTCAACTCTGCCTACTCTCTAAAATGAAATATTTACTCACTGAAAAACCTTTACAAATTGCTGTTCATGCTTTCATTACGTGACGTTTAGACTATTTCAACTCCCTGTACTGTGGTATCCCAAAGTCTAAGATAGCTCGGTTACAATTGGTCCAAAATGCAGCAGTGAAATTTCTCAAGAAAGGCAAGAAATTCGATCATGTTACTCCTCTTTTACAAACGCTCAATTGGCTTTCTGTTCATTTTAGGATTGATTTTAAAGTTCAATCGTTCGTATACAAATGCTTGCACAATCTCTCACCTAGCTATCTATCTGAGCTTTACACTCCTACAACCCTACTAGAGATCTAAGATCGGGCAATCAAAATCTCCTTGTAATTTCCTCCTTTAGGCTGAAACGTAGAGGAGACAGAGCTTTATCAGTGGTGGGTCCTAGATTGTGGAACTCTTCCAGCAGACCTCAGAGCTGCTCAACCACTCTTGGTTTTTAAATTCAAATTGAAAACATTTGTTCTTAATGCTTTTCTATTGTTTATCAAGTAACATGTCTTAGCCTATGCTGACGGGATTGTATGTGTTTTTATATTTCTTTTTACTATGTTGTACAGCACTTTGGTCAGTCCCTGTACTGTTTTTAAATATGCTTTATAAATATAAAGAACAAAGCATCGAAACCTAAATAAAATGGAGCGGGACAAAAACCCGACTGAGATTTGTGCAAATATGGTGGCCAACTACAAGAAACATTTAATTCATGTAATTGCAAACACGTGATGTGTTCACAAGATGTATTGTAGTAATGTTGTCTCTTGTCATCCTACTCTGTGAACCTGCAGGCATTCAAGAGGTGTGAGGCTGGTTACAGGTTAGTGACCAGCAGGTTAGAGCTAAAACATTTTGTGGTTGTTTAAATTTCACATCAACACACTTCAAAATGTGTGCGTCAGCTGAAATTGGTCTGTGGGAAACGTTAATAAATGTAGTTACAGGCAGCACAGGTGTGCTGTGAGAACTGTCAGAAAGCAGGTGCGAACTCCTTACTAGCACAGAGACAAGCGCAGACCTGCTTCTACTCGAAACTGCTTACTTTCTAAACAATGATGCACAGTATCGCTTCATATGCAGCGTCTTTCTCATACATGTTTCCCACATTTCGATTTACTGCAGTTTTCACATTTCACCAGGAAAAAAAATATTCCTGCATCACCTCATCTGGACTTTATCTTTTTACTTTTCTTCTGGGTGGTGAACTGCGGGTTCAATTCCCGTCTCTGTGCAGAGTTTGCATGTTACATTCTCCCCACACTTGCATGGATTTTACTCCGGGTTTCTTCCCACAGTCTAAAAACTTTGTGTGGTTGTTTGTCTTTGTGTAGCCAAACAATGGACTGACTACCTGTACAGTGTGTTCCTCTGCCTTTCATACTGTGTTCGCTGGGATAGGATTCAGCAGACCCCCGTGAACCTGAATTAGGGAATAAACAGGTTAGGAGATGAATGAATGGATGTTTGTTATATCGTCTCTCACTGTTCAACTAAACACCGTTTTAATAAATTCTTAAAATTATAGACCAATCCTTTCATTGTCAGTGGACAAACATACAAATTCAGATGGGGTTCTAATAATTTTTCCTTGACGTTTCATTTTCTTAGAGCCATCTTCTATATTTACATTTTATTTTATCCAGAGCGACAATACAGAGACATCTCTTTTTAATCAACTGAGCAATTGAGAATTGGACCTTGCTCAGGGGCCAAACGATAGTGGCTTAGTGGTGCTAGGAATCGAACCTTTGTCTTGTAATCAAATAGATTAATGCTGTTAAGAGTCTGAACTGTAAAATGCTCTAAAAAGCTATTATTCCGACAAATCTTTCCGAAATGTTATAATTTTGTAATAAAAAGGAGGTCTTTTTAAGAGAGGTGGGTCTCAATAGAAGCCCGCCAGTGACTCATTATGTTCATTCCGCCGTCTTGCTGCCAGAACAGACAAGTCTTGAGGCAAACCTACCTTGCATTTTAGAATAGTTCTGATGGGGCCTGTCAGGTGGTACTTTTGGAGTTTAGGAGGCAGGGAAGAGTGCAGATAAGTTAAATGGCTTGTGCAGTATACAGTGTGTTTTTATTTTGCTAATATCGGTGACATTTCTTCATTTCACATTGCTTTTCTTAGCAGTATATCAGAGCAGCCAGCAGCCATGTGATGAATGTCTTAAATCAGCGAGAAGCGCAAACACACCTTGCTAGAATATGAATTGCCTCTGATTGAACTCTGTTGGATTGCTGTGATGCATCATCCACTGTGAGTGCAGATCGAGAGAGCGCCGTCAAACACACTCCAGGCAGTGCTGTTTTTGTCTTCCTCTGTCTTTTTTCTCCCTCTTTCCTTTCAAACATTTTTCTAAATGAGTCAGGCTTCCGTGTATTATACACATTCTCATCTCCAAATGTGAGTAGCTCTGAGTCTTTCCGCTACTCACACTGACTTTATTGAAAGAGTCTGCTCAGCCGGATATCTGAGTCACACCAGTACAACAGACAAATGGCGAAATCACTGCTCAGAATCAAACAGCAGTGAGCAAAACGGCTAATGTATGCTGGGGTTCAAAGGACAGCCTCCCATAGCAGCACCCCTTATTGAATGAGTGGTAACACACACACACCAATATTTTATTTGTATTTGTCACATTTTATGACATCATTGATTTTCTGTTGGTAATGTTCAGGTTTTCAAATAAAAAAAAAAATTAAGTGGCACAATGGCTTACAGCAAGAAGGTCCCACGAGTGTTTTCATCATGTTCTTGCGTTTGCGTGGATTTTCTCTGGGTACTGTGATTTCCTTACACTGTCCAAAACCATCTTCATTAGGTTGATTTTCTAAATTGCACATGGGCGAGAGTGAGTGTGGTTGATTTGGCCCTGGGATGAACTGGTGACCTGTCCAGGGTGTGCTGGGATAGGCACCAGAAGATCTCAGTGATCCCGCCATGGCAGTCATGAATTATAGAAATGTTAAGCAGTATGGCGGTAGGATATTTTTGTCCTCATATTGCATTGAATTATAACTGCATAATGTTGTAACCATGTCATTTTGTGCACCAGGGAACTGTGATCACTGTGGGGTGTTAAAGTTACACTTAAATACCTGTTAATGTTTTTACCTTTGCTGTTAATCTGAGGTTATGTAAACGGTGTATAGTGTTTTCAGTAACATGAGTGAGGGTGTTTGGAACAGGGGAAAATCCTTTATAGTGAAACCAATTTCATTTCTCTTTACATACCCGTCATGTTAGAACACATCATTGTGCAGTCATTTTTGTTGGTTAATGTCAATCAAATGTGTATAATCCCTAAAAATTATTTTATTTGTGGATCTCATCATTTCATGGAATTCAAGAAGATGCAGAATTTGCTTTTGCATTACTCCAGTTTCCTCCCACAGCCCAAAAACATTTACATTAGGTTGATTGGTGTGTGTGTTAGTGGTTGTTCGTCTGTATGTGGCCCTGCAATGGACTTGTGAACTGTCCAGCGTGTACCCTGCCTCTTACCCTATGTGCGCTGGGAAAGGCTCCAGTGGACCTTGAATTAGGGAATAAGCGGGTAAGATGAATGAATGAATGAAGTATCCATTGTATCCGATTCTTGTCATACTGCATGTTAAATGTTTTTTATTAATTCACACCCAAGGTTGCTATGTATAAAACTACATGGAAAAAATACATAATACCTTTTTTTTTTTTTTTTTTTTAAAGTAGCTTTACTTGGCTTAGCTATTGGCTTCATATAGCGGTTCTGTATTAAGCACCATTACATCATTAATTGAACACAGAGAATTTTGAACACTCCCTTTTAATAAATATGAAGCAGCTGTGATAGGATGGCCTTGGTGGATTTGCAAGTTGTTATTAGTGAGGCACGGGCAGATTTTTTTTGTTTTACCCTGATGGAATTCTATTATTTTCTATCATTTTCCTACAGGCATATTTCGGGTCATACTGCAAAAGTATAAACTTGAATTCCTGGAAAATATCAGGAGTACTTGACTGTCTTTAATTATAATTAATAACAGGTTCTATCCAAATGATCCATTCTGCAGTGACGTGTGCACGTGAAAAACATTACAACGTTCTGAATTCTGCTAAATAACAGATTTTTATCCTTTGGAACATCCAACAGACACATGGTTCCTTTAATTTTTACCCGAAGTTACTCCCTTACTTTTATATCTTTTGCCATTTACGTAAATCTGTTCATACTCGCAACGTTTAAAAAAACAAACCAATTGCTGCCCCTTAAGTGTGTCTGCCACTGTGTGAGTGTTGTTGCTCTTTTGTATAAATAGAAGAATTTTACAGAAAATTATTAATATTCTCATTATTGCAGGTTTATATTTTCTTTTTTCTTTCATTCACTCATCTTCTTACCTGCTGATTCCCTATTTCGGGGGCGCTGGGGTCTGCTGGAGCCTATCCCAGCTGACTTTGGGTGAGAGGCAGGGGTACACAGGTCGCCAGTCCATCGCAGGACACACATGAACACAACCATACACACACACACACACACACACACTCACCCATATGGGCAATTTGGAGTCACCAATCAGTCTAATCTGCATGTTTTTGGACTGTGAGAGGAAACCGGTGTACACAGTGGAAACCCTTGCAACCTCTGTTAAAAACATTGCCTTTTGCCCATTTCATTAATTCGTCTTCTAACCCGCTTATTCCCTAATTCGGGGTCAGCTGGAGCCTATCCCAGCACACATGGGATGAAAGGAAGGAGTACACTCCTTTTTAATCATTAATCAACCAGATGTACATGTAAGTATGGGGAGAACATGCAAACTCTTCACAGAAGCACCCCTTGCCCTGGAATCGAATCCGGGCCCTGTAAGATGACTGTGCTAATCACTATGCCAACACGCCGCCCTTTTGCTTATTTTTATTAGGCTGTTTTGTTTTCTATAATTGATTGACTGCTTGTTCAGTGGATCTGTTACACCCTGCAGTTGCTGTTTTCTCCTGATATTTACTGTTTCATGTGTCTTTTTTTTTTTTTTTCTCACCCTATTCTCTGGCTAAATTTGATGGTGTCTTTTTTTTTACTTGACTGCTAATGAAAAGTATAAGATGTAATTTGTTAATTTACTTGAAAGGTTTTGTTACTAGTCATTGGAAAAACACAGCCCTTTCCCAATATTACTATAATATACTAATATAACTCCAGCACCAGTCTGGGTAGAAAAATGGTGTTAGACTACATGAATAAAATATTGCTGTTTGTTTTTTACGATAGAATCATGATGTTCGCACAAGTGCATATCAATGGTTGAGGGTTTTCTTACGTTGACAAAATAAATGGACATTTCCTGAGCAATCAGGTTTGATAGTTCCATCACACTGTATCAATGATGTGCCAATTTAATTGTGGTACTAAGTGCCCCCATGGTCCTTCAATTTCAAGCATGTGCAGAACTGCTTTGTTGAAGTGTTGTAGTAAATACGCAGTTTTGTGGCCGTAAAAAATCTTTAATGTGACGTTTTTGGTTAACGCAGCATATATTTATTTAGGGGAAAGTCCTAGTGCGTACTTGCCTCTTGGAAAAGTCATGGATTTCTGTGGCATTATTCCAGCACTTTGGCTAAATAGGATTTCCTAGCGAAATAAATCTGGTGTGTGAAATTCCCCTGAAATGGTGTGGTGTTTTGCAGCTGTTTCGAATCTCTGATCACTCCAGAAGCTCTTCTCTCAGTGGGCCTCACAGTGCTGAGAAACCTCATAGGTGGAGGCTGTTTGGCAGACGCTCTATCCAGGCAGCGAACTCATTACAGCTGTGTTGTTGGCGTGTGTCATTGGACAAAAAAAAAAGTTGACTGCTAGATAAAGCTCCAGTGTCTTTGAGGCTGTCCCATTACTTTACCTACTTTAATTCCTTCTCCAGCTCACGTTCCTTTTCCAACATGTCCATTTGTCATAGGTATTTCAGTTTTGATAGTGGTTTTTTTTCTTTTTGAGATTTCTTTCTTCTTCTTCCACATTAGTGCTTTCTTTCTCCATTTATCTACCTTGCCCTGTTTTTTACTTTTTGTCACTCCCTTTCTCTCCTGCTCTTTCTTCTGTGCACACTTGCATTTTACACAGTTGTCAGTCTTGGTCAATTTACTCTTACTCTGTTTTCTTAATTTACTACTTCTCTCTGTTTTTGCCCTCCTCCCCATCACTTTCTGCCTCTGTCTTTTAGAAACTAATCAAGGAGTATAGCATTTTAAACTGAGTGTTTGCTGTGTTTTCGGCTCATTGAGAATGAGAATAAGTATAGTAAACGGCAGACTTGGTGAGCCAACGGTAATAAATGCACAGGTTGCATTCAGTGCTGAATCATGAGACTCCAGTACTCCACATATCCTCTCGGTATTATTTCCAGTTTGCTGGAGGCACTTGCATCCTGTGTGTGTGTGTGTGTGTGTGTGTGCCACCGCCTGTCTCTGGCATAAGACAGCTGCACTTGCTTGGGCAGACACACACGCAAACACACACACACACACAGATAGTACACTAATGTACATTTAATAGGGCTCTGTACATGCTTCACTTCTCAGTGTATCCCATAACAGTGATCAGTGTTTCCTTTCCACACCTCCCTTCCTTTTCTTTTCCCCTCTCAGCTCGCCCTTGTCTGCACAGCTGTGTGTCAGCTGTCTCCTTCCGAGACGCTACAACAAACTCTTCTCTCTCCAAAGTGACAAATGCCACCCCCCACCCCACTCTGGGTCACTCTACACAACCCATATTTCAGTCTAGTTGTAACTGATTTTAGGGAAATAGGAAAGCACTTTGATGCATCGTAGCACTGTGAGGGAATCGGAGACATGAGAAGCAGGTATAGGTATGCTGAGTAATTATAGCAAAGTATGTCTACAAGTTGTGTTTATGTCACAAGAGAATGATTGAGCTCCAACAGCATCATCGGTTTCTGCTGCTTAGAAAACAAGTGTTTATAAAACGGTTCTTATGAAACTGAATAGTTGTTGTGTATTGACATGGGTCTCGTGGTTCATTGCTTGTGGTGGCTCAAATGATTAAGGTGCTGGGTTGTTGATCAAGAGACCAGGAAGACCTTGGTTCAAGCCTCATCACTGCCAAAGAAGAACTGGGTTAAAGTCTGCCACTGGTGGCTCCTTGAGCCAAGACCCTTTTAACCCTTCCTGCTCAACTTACTAAGATGGGATATGCAAAGAAAAACATTTCACTTCATGTTGTACCGTGTATAATCATGTATGTGACAAAATAAAATTGGAATTGGAATGCAATGTGTATCACGTTACATGGGTCATGATACGATACATTAATGTATATTGCAATAAAAATATATAATTACAGTACCTAGCAACAGAGAGTGACCCAACTTGAGCCCTGGTCTTCCTTGGCGGTGGTAGGGCTAGAACTCGTGTCTTCCGATCAACAACTCTGCATCTTTACCATTGAGCCACCACTGGCCTTTTACTTTATTTATACAACTGAGCAATTGGGTGTTAATGTAAGTCGCTATGCATAAGGGCGCCTGCCAAAATTCCATACATTTAATACATACTGTTTGGAATGCATCTGTCTTATGGAATTCTTGTCACTGATACCAGTATTTACTGTAGTTTCATACATGAAGAATTTACGTTTTTTTTCCCTCCCAGTGGGGAATCTTTTCGGTATATATGAATGTTTCAATCATTAACAGATCTAACCTAGTGGCTCGAAAAATTAACCTGAATGGTAACTAGCCCATACAGGGTAGTTTGATTGATGACCTGGGATGAGAGAATTTTATGGGTATGCACATCTTGCACAGTTCATTTTAATGATACATATATAAATTCTTGTTTCAGAAACAACTGATGAATTATAATGACTTAACAATATTCTCATTAGCTCATTGTTTGAAGGCGAAGGAATACTGACTATCCCGATTATTAAACACATGGCTCTGGAAACATTTTGTTTTGTTCCTAAAGGGAAGGCATCAAAGAAACATTAAACTGGGCCATGACCAGGGCCAAATCTTGGGTGAAAACCTTCTCAATGGAAATGGGTCACCCAGCATTCCAACGACGAAAGCAACAAAAAGGTGTCTCATTAAGAAGCACATTAAAGTCCTGGAGTGGCCTGTTCAGGGTCCAGACCTTAATCCCATGGCAAATTTGTGGAGGGAGCTGATTGTGGACATTTCTACCAGTAACAAGCCTATATTAACAGCAGTCCCTTTAAAAGATGGCTTCTAATATCAGCTTGTTACTGGTTTAAAACACCTGGTAGCCAGATATCTTTTTTTTTTTTTTTTTTTTTTTTGGGGTTCTGTTTCTTACTGTTAAAATTACATACCAATGAAATTATCCAGGGTGGTGTAGTGGATAGCACGGTCGCCTCACAACCAGAAGGTCCTAGGTTCGAATCCCAGGCTAGGGATCTTTCTGTGCGGAGTTTGCATGTTCTCCCCGCGCTTGCGTGGGTTTCCCCCGGGTGCTCCGGTTTCCTCCCACAGTCCAAAAACATGCATATTAGGTTGATTGCTGATTCCTTATCAGTGAATGTGTAATTCACTAATTGTCCTTAGGAGTGAATGTGTGTGAGATTGGGTTTTTGTCTGTGTTGCCCTATGTGCGCAGCAGACCCCGTGACCCCGAATTAGGGAATAAGCGAGTAAGATGAATGAATAAATAAAATTATGCACATTTTTTCTCAAATAATTTGTCCCCCTACTGTATTTGAGAGAACTGAGCTAAAGTGTGATTAGATTGAATTGCATGGTTGCACAGATTGCGCTGGGTTTGGTCAAATTTAACCTAATAACTGTGATTGGGACCTTGACTTGATGTTCTACAGTTTACAACAACTTAATGTATACGTTTGTTCAAATTACTTAAATATTTTTTCCAAGGCTACAAGAATCCGAAAATGTTAATGTAAAATTGATTTCTCTATATGCC
Source organism: Pseudolaguvia tuberculata (assembly GCA_026260255.1). Taxonomy (NCBI): domain Eukaryota; kingdom Metazoa; phylum Chordata; class Actinopteri; order Siluriformes; family Sisoridae; genus Pseudolaguvia; species Pseudolaguvia tuberculata. The sequence goes on along the minus strand of JAOTRA010069894.1, from coordinate 5,750 downwards.
GCCGTTGTTTTCCTCTCCATCATCACACTGCTGCTATACATTTAATGCACTAAACCTGTCTTTATCTTGCTATAGGACTTTTAGTGTAAGTGGTTATGTAAACATGTCTGGGACTAGTGTTAACAACAATGTTCTCTCTGTCTCTTTGTCTATCTAGCTATCTCTTCCTAAGGCATGTCTGGGGCATTCGACCCAGACAGGTAACTGAGTGTGTTGTTGTTGCCATGGCAACACTGCTGCAGTCGATGTTGCGCCTTTTCCTCGGAACCCTTCTGCTCTCCCCGATCAAGGCACAGGACGAGTGGCATTTTGACACAAGTAAGAAGAGGCAATTATTCTGTACTGACACATTAGTTGTTTGTCAACATGAATTTTTGCAGATGTCCTTGAGGCGTAAGTGTGCGTCACTGAGTTCTAGAATAATTTACTTATTCTTCCTCTTATCAGACCTGCGGGATCTATGATGTCAAATCAGTTTCGTCTCTTTTTTTGTGTATGTTTTGTTATTGGTCTGTCTGACTTTTTGAGTCTGTGTGTGTCACCAGGAGAATGGCGTGTCTGCATGTCCTAGTACTTGCAGACATTTTTGCTGCACACTATTGGGATGCAGCAAATAGACTGTCTAGCCATAACATTAAAGCCACTGACAGGTGAAATGAAAAACATCAATTTATCACGTTACACTGGCACCTGTTTAGACGTAGGATATATTAGGCCAGTGACCAGTCAGTTCCCAATGAGATGATGTGTAGGAAACATTTCATGGAGAACTGATAGTTTGGAGATGCACTGATCCGATTGTTTCTACTTTTCCAAAATGCAAAGGTTAGTGCTTACAATAGTTGCTACCAGGAAATAGAAGCGGTCATTAGCTTTTAAAACTCGAGAAAATCATATTTACGGTTTCCTTGTTCACCAGCCACCAATAATGGTCATACTATTTCCCACTCATAGCAACAATCTGTGCGAGTGTTTGAGCCAGTAATAATTCTGATATAAACCATAAAATCTCACAAAACAGCCAACATCCGGAAAAGCTCAAAGTATTGTCCCTGAAGGCAAATTCTACACACTATATCAGTCACACACAAATCCATGACCAAAAAAAAGAAAGCAGCTTGCCAGTCATCAATCTAAATGGAAGACTCCTTCATGCTGATTGCAACTTGAGCAGTGTTTTTATTATACAACTTTTGCAATTACTACGCTTTCATTAGGATGAATGTTTGTTAGTACAGTTTAACAATTTTATAAATTCTGATCATAAACTAGGAAATTGGATTAGAAAAACTATATCAAGGGTTTTTCCAGTTACTTAAATTGGGATACTTCCTAAGAGTGTGGAAAGATGGACCAGGGGACCCACTGTGTGTTTGGGAGTTAGTTTTATTGGCAGTACAGTGATGTAATGAAATAAAGATGGGTGTGCGTTCATCCCAGCAGGGGCAGAATTTGTCTCTCATCCATAACATTCTTATGAACTGACTCATGGAGAACAAATGAGTCTCCTCCCTTTTGGTGAATGTGGGCATACACATGCACGCTAATGCTGATGCATGTTACATCATGAACCTACTGGCAGCTGTTAGAAGTTATCCAATTATTTATATACTAGTGATATGCCACACATTCTCTGCTAATTCCCTATGGGTTCCCATGTCAGATGATTTAAAAAAAAGGAATGGCTTGGCTCAGGGGTGGCTTGGTATTCGGGGTGTTGGACTAATACCAGAAAGACTAGGCTTCGATTCCCAGCACTACCAAGCCACCATTGTTCAAGGCCCTCAACCCCCAATTGCTCACCTGTGTAAGATATGGGTGTAATGAAGATCTTTTCAATGAAATCTTGAGGGAAACTTATCTAGTGTAAGTATTTACTCTGTTCTGAATCATTATCCGCCGGCTGCTACAGATTACGGCATGCGGACCAGGGGGCTAAGGAAAGCCGTTTATCATATTATGAGGACTCCTTCACTTATCAGATGCGACCACACACGAAGACGCGAACAAGTGAGCTCAGAATGACGTAAAAGCAAATCTGCTTTAGATTTGTGAAATTGTTGTAAGAAATCTAAATGGACACAACTGATGAACTGGTTTCAGCTGTGAAGAAACAAGCTCCAGCACACTAAATCATCATTTCGGAGACGGCACCAATCCCACATCCAGGATTTTTTGAATGTATGTTTGGTTGTTGGTGGCCTGAGAATGGCCCCCTGGGGGTTTATTGTATCTTCATTGAATCAATCAATCACAAGTTTAATTATTGATCATGTTGCAGGCAGTTATCTGTTTATTTTAAAGTCTTTACTCTTAAAGGTAGTCTAATGGTTGGACCACCAACAAAGTTTTTTCTTTCTTACTACTGCAGCTACATGTCGCTATGCACTGGGGATGGAAGATGGAACAATCCCAGATTCGGATATCTCTGCATCCAGTGCCTGGTCTGACTCCACTGAAGCCAAACATGGCAGGTAGGCGTGTTTGGGTCACGTAGCCTGACACTATTGCGTTATTTGAGATTCGTAATAAACCGTGTCCTGATATAGCGCATTAGGTAATGGCAATACTGCAATGACTGTCTGGACTAGACTTACTTGATACATGGCACAAGCCAAAAAATGCACACACACACACACACACACACACACACACACATACACCCTATCATTATTTTAAGAGAGATCTTTTAGTCTGGTCTGCAGGTGGGTGGGTGTGTGTGTGTGGGGGGGTCTTTGTGGGTGTCCTTGGCCAACATGCTGGTCATGTGTTTGCGATTAAGCTCATATTAAGTGTAAGACACTGACTCAGGTATGTACATGGAGCAGGCCAGCTTTACAGTGATCATGTGGTTGGTGGAGTGTTGTCAGAATGAGGTAGTGTGTTTGTGGGATGCAAAACAACCTGAAACTCTTACTTAATTTATTCCTACTTATTACATGCCAGACAAGAATTTGTCTATATTTAATAATGGTGCTCCTTTCTAATTAATTATCATCCTCAATTTATATTTCTTCCAGCCTTTTTTTTAATCTTTCTGGTACTATAAAGTTTTCATACACTTCCAACACACCATTTTGAAATATTTGACAGTGCCAGATTGAATGGAAAGTCTGACCTGGGTATCATTCAGATCTAAGCGGCTTTCTAATGAATCGCCACATCAGTGACTTATCGTTAATAGCGCCTTTAATAGGTAATCCTTAGCAGACTCTCACACCAGGTGTCTACATACAGTACTGCGGTGTGAGGTCTTGGCAGTGTGTAGAAAACCGTCATCTGTGTGAGTTGGGCATTTGGGTAACTAAAGTGTGGCTGGCTTTCCATTAAGATTGTTATTGCAGTTCAGCCTCAGATCATCTGCAGGCAGAAGTCAAATCTCACAAGAGCAGTGGAGACGAAATGTAACTGGTTTTACCCAGTTTTATATGCTTTCTGTGCTCGTGTTGTGGATGAAACTGTTGTACAAGTAAAATTGGAAGTAATATAAGCCAGGGCAATATGGCAAAATGTAAGCAACTTTTTTTGTGAAATTGTTTTGTGTATATAGCGATCTATATTTCAATATATAAATTTTAAATACACCGAAAAATAAATGGACATCTGATAAGTGTGAAGGTAAATAATGTAAAAGTTAGACACAAATTGATCCATGATTTGATAGAATTTGATCTATCTATCTAGTCTTAGATTTAATTTCCTATATGAATAATCATATTTGGCCCCGTTATGGACTGGCGACCTGTCCAGGGTGTATCCCTGTCTCTCGCGCTATGTGCACTGGGATAGGCTCTAGCAAAACCCCTGTGACCCCCAAATTGGGGAATAGCGGGTAAGATGATGAATGAATGATCATAATAATTTTCTAAATTATTTGACATTTGTTTACTGTTGTATTTCTTTTATTTAGAAATTAGGTTTTAAAATTACCTAAATGTAATATCCAAAAGAATAAAAAATATATAAATAAATAAATAAATAATTGGAATAGAAATTTGACTTATTGCCTTACTAAACCCCCACTAGACTTAATAATCATATCTTTGGTTTGTTTATATATTTATTTACAAAAAACATCAGCAATGAGGAGACAATTCTAATACTTATTTCTTTTGAATAGTCACTTGCAATTATTGACCCAAGAAACTGAAGCACTGACATCACCAAACTGTCACATTCCATAAAGTTCTGCTACTTTAGGATTGTTAACTAAAGCCAGTTGGAGAGCGGTGGGAAATCGACTGCATCGCCGGCCTCCAAACCTTCCCGTTGTTCTGACTCCAGAGATTTTACTAAGATTGATCTCTTCCATTTCACATGTTGTTTAGTTGTTGTGCACTAAGTTGAAATCTGAGTGACCTCTGAATGGCTATGGCACTTGGTTTCACATGCCAAACTTTGTCTCTAGACGAGCATAACAAATGACACGTCAGAGACTGGCAGTTAAGTATGTAATGTATTGCCTATTATATGTCAAAGAGATCAGGGGCCTCATGTACAAAGACTCGAGTTGAGTTAATACTAAAACATTGCCTATAGTCAAAGCTGTAAATGTGTACGCACAAAATAATCTGATGCATGAAACTCGGCATACAGAAAAATGACGCGCAAAAAAACTTTACCCTGTCTCCTCTCAAATAAATTTTTCAATTTGTTATGCATATCATTTTCCTGCTATATGCCTGTAATTTACCTTATCTGTTCTTGTTCATTTATATGTATTTCTTTGGGCGGTGTGGCGGATTAGTGGTTAGCATGGTTACAGCAAGAAGGTCCCAAGTTCCATTCCCGGAAAAGAAGTCTTTGTGTGTTTAGAGTTTGCATGTTCTCCCGGTGCTTGTGTGGGTTTTCTTTGGGTAATCAGGTTTCCATCCACAATCAAAAAACATGCACATGTACATTATGTTAATTGGTGATTCTAAATTATATATAGAAGCGAATGTGTAAACTTGCTCGTCAATGTGTAGCCCTGTGACCTGTCCAGGGTGTACACATGCCTTTCGCCCTGTGTGCTCCAACATGGGCTCCAGCAGACTCCAATGACCCCGAATTAGGAAATAAACGGGTTAGAGGATGAATAAATATTTTTGTTCTAGCGTTGAAAATTCCTGGAAATTTGCAACCTTAAGAATTCAAGATATCATTTTGTATTTGTGTTGGTAAAGCTTTTTCTGTGTTTTTTCAGGCTGAGTACAGGAGAGGGGGATGGTGCCTGGTGTCCTTTAGGTACAGTGTTTCCAAATCCGTCAGAGTATTTGCAGGTGGACCTACACAAGCTGTACTTCCTGTCTCTGGTGGGCACACAGGGGCGCCATGCAGACGGGCACGGACGGGAATTCGCCCGCAGTTACCGGCTAAAATATTCCCGAGACGGCCGCCAGTGGATCACCTGGAGGGACCGTTGGGGCCAGGATGTCAGTCAGATCTTCTATTTTAAGGGTTTTACAGCATTTTTGCATGAAATCACCTCTAAACGACCATTTGCTGAGTATACCTTTTGTCTTCTATTTATGTTTCAGGTGATCTTGGGCAATGAGAACACATATGAGGTGGTTCTAAAGGACCTGGGCCCTCCGATCATTGCACGAATGGTTCGGTTCTACCCTTTGGCCGACCGAATGATGAGTGTGTGTCTGAGAGTTGAGCTGTATGGCTGCTTGTGGAGCGGTAAGGTTTTAAAGTGTGTGTGTGTGTGTGTGTGTGTGTGTGTGTGTGTGTGTGTGTGTGTGTGTGTGTGTGTGTGTGTGTGT
>JAOTRA010069886.1:0-14364 GCA_026260255.1 Pseudolaguvia tuberculata | reverse complement strand
GTGTGTGTGTGTGTGTGTGTGTGTGTGTGTGTGTGTGTGTGTGTGTGTGTGTGTGTGTGTGTGTGTGTGTGCGTCTGCCCCTGCCTGCCATTTTTTTGGGGTTATTTCCGTGGCTTGTCTGTGCAGTTATTGTAAGACAGTAATATAAATGTCCTAGAGCTCAAAGAAATATAAAATGCCCCTGACATCACTGGCATTTTGGCCCTAAAGGGGCCTAAATATGTCAACATATAAAGTCTACTCTCAACAATGAGTCCAGACAGCCAATCTGTCCAGATGACTGTTCAATAATCCGCTGACAATAGTTTCTGCTACACAATTTGTCTTCCTGTTCTAATCTTAATCCTGAAATATCTGTTCCTTACATTTGGCTACATATTTTAATTTCTATTCATTCTTAATGAAAATGTAAGGATGCTTTATGTAAGAAATGAATACAATTCATTTTCATACATGCAACAGGAATTTAGAACTTATTTCTAAATCTCTGAATAAAATGAAACAATTATGTAAGTAATAGTGAAAGGGTCATAATGCTTTATATAATCTCATGCTCATCCCATGAACCCTGAATCAAGTTGAAGGCTGTCATCATTAGGCCAAATTTCCTTTCAAATGGCTTGATAGTGAATGACTGCCAATCTCTTAATTTCCTCAAGGTCACAATGCCAGTGTCAACATAGGACATCACAAGCATTGTATTTGAGTCCCAGAGGACAGCAAATAGATAATGGTCTGAGCTAGGATGAACCTTAGACCAAACCTCTGGATGTGTTATTAAAATGTGGTCAATGTATTTCAATATACTGATTCCCTGAAGACACATCCATCAAGGAGCAGCATCCATACATTTTGTGAACATACCGGGTGACGGAAAGAGAAAGAACCTGAAAGGAATAATTGGATCTTGGAATGGAAGCTAACCTCAGAAATGTCCTTTGTTGAGGTAGAATGGATATATGGAAGTAAGCATTCTTAATCTTTACAGTGAAAGTACAAATCAGTTCTTTCATCTGACTTGTAATGCAACTTGTATCATATTTCAACTGTAGCCATTTGATTGCCTGGTTTAACTGATGCAGGTCTGAAATCCTTCTATCCTTCTTTGGAAATGTCAAGCTGTAGAAGCCAGACTACACTGATGAGGACAGACCTTTCGACCAAGAGAATCCTCACCTGTTGTTTCATAACCAGAGCCTACAACGATTCAGTGGAGTAATCCGTTGAATTGCGGAGGATGAGAACTGAATTGGATTCTGTAGCTGCCATGTAAGGTCTTCTAGGAGAACCTGCCTCTTGAGTCTGGTTTTCTGTGTTTTTGGGGCAGCAAACCAGCTCCTTGAAGCAGACTTTTAACAGAGGGCGGTAGCAAAGGCAGAAGGCAGCAAAGAGGTTGGTTCCTGATGGTACTAAAATTTATATCACCAGTTGTGGGGTCTACCAAAGGTCCCTACCTTTTACGGGCATCAGGCATCACACTGTGGGGTAATCTCCACCAAAGATCCAGTTATGATGGCATTGGTACCTCTTCTGTAATCAAACTGATGATCAAATTGAGCAAATCTGCTATGCAGTGGTAGTAACATTTGCGTGTATAAAGTCTAATTAAACAAAAATGTTGACAATTTTTTTCTTTTTTTTTTTCTTTTCCGCCTGCTCAAAATTTTTACCCTTTCTCTTACATTACTTCTCTTTGCTTCTCTCCCTGCTACACAGAAGGGACTTCTATTTTTACCCTTACAATCCGTAAGTGGATTACCCTTATTCGTTTCTTTTACTCCATTTTATTGTTTTGATATTATTGATCATTTTCCTGGTTTCTTTAAATTCATGCATTTCAAGCATTTGGTAGATGAGATGCCTTTAGATAATGAGATGTGACATTACTCTCATTATCTAATTTTACTGAGCAATTGGGCCCCTTCCCTGTAATACTGAATACATGTTTGCTATTTTTTTTTCTCTTTTCCATTATTGTCAGTCTGCCATTTTTACACTATGTGCAATTTAATATTAGCTTTCTCTCGTACTTGTTTTTCAGAAGGAAGAAAGTAAACATGAACAAAGGGGCCATGCCGTATCGGCAAGAAAAGAAACAAAGGTTAGGATCGCTGGACTGTAGCACAGCTGACCAAGGCACACTGCAGCAGGATGAGCAACGTACCACAAACACCTTTATGGATGTGCATAGCTGTAGTGCGAGGAGTAAGTATGCACACACTCTGTAATAAAAGCCCTAGAGAAGAACGCAAACCACAGAAAAAAATGTCTGTCAGACTTTAATTGCATTAACAGATGACATAATTTCTTATTGAAAAAAATCTTTAACTTACTTCTGTTTCAAAATCACATTGATTATGTCCACCACTTCTTCATTATCTCCTTCCTGATGCCCATATAATTCAGACTACATTTTGCACTAACTTACTTTACAACATTACATCTCTACACTGGGGCGATTCTGCAATGTCTATGTAACAAAATATCCTTTATAAATTGGAGGTTAAATTGGAAAAGTGTTGCATGAAAGGAGAGAAGATTAGCACTCTCCTTGACAAGAATGGAAGTGGCCCTAGTGGCCATCAACACATATACGATTAAGGCACCATCTAACCATGGTTTTTGGGTGGTGCGGTGACGTAGTGGATCTGTGTGCAGTTTGCATGTTCTCCCCATGATTGCCTTTGTGGGTTTCCTCTGGGTACTCCGATTTCCTCCCACAGTCTAAAAACATGCAGATTAGGTCAATTGGTGATTATAAATTGTCCATAGGAGTGAATGTGTGTGTGAATGGTTGTTTGTCTATGTGTTGCCCTGAGATGGACAGTCATCCCGTCCAGGGTGTACCCCTGCCTCTCGGCATATGTGAGCTGGGATAGGCACCAGCAGACCCCTGTGACCTGAATTATTAAATAAGCGGGTAAGAAGATGAATGAATGAATGAATGAATGAATGAATGAATGAATGAATGAATGAATGAAATTAGAACAGAAGAAATGCATAGATGTTTTCAGCCATAACTAACATTTTTGAAAAATGTTATAGCCTGGCTTTGTTTTTGTTTAATTTCTATTTTGTATATTTTATTTGATATGTATTATATTTTCTGCTATTTAAGATTTTGTTTTCTATTGTAATTGATATTCTTTTTTATTGTTTTCCACATTTTTATTGTTTGATATTTTTATTCTATACTATTCAAATGAATCTAATTGAATCATAACTGAATTGTATGATTTTTAGTTTTTAGGGAAGTGGTGGCTTAGAGGTTAAGGTGTTGGACTAATACCAGAAAGACTGGGGTTCAATTTCCAGCACCACCAAGCCACCCCTTTGGGCCCCTGAGCAAGGCCCTTAAACCCTGATTGCTCAGTTGTAAGTTGCTCTGGATAAGGACAATGTCCCAATGCTGTAATTGTAATTATATTTAAATATAGTGTTGTTAGCAACTTAACTTTAGAGTAAATGAAGAGAAGGTTCCATGAATCCTGAGTCATATAACAGATCTGGTTTAACTTTAAATTTAACTCACTTAATTTAACTCAATCACTCAGCTCTACCCGTCGGTGTGTTTATTAGCTGACCAACGCAGCTCAGTGAATGAGTCAAGCAGTTTGCTGGGTGGGTCTCCACGTCGCCACTGCTGCAGAAAGAACTCTCCATACCACACCGGCCAACTACGTCCAGCTGTTCGTGTAGCAGACCTACTGCAGCACATCAATCAGATGAAGACTTCCGAGTGCTATGGTTTCAAGCAAGAATATGAGGTATACCATACCACCTTTTTTATTAATTTGATTTTTTACTATCAGACCTCACATTCAGTATCTATGTGAATCCAACTATCATGCTGTTGAGTCTTTGTTAGTGTTCTCCAGACACATACATTAAAAATACAAGATTTATTTTGAATAAATAAACGAGATCTTTAGACTGACAGCAGAAGGTCTGAGCTCTATATTGGCATCTGCCTATTTGCAAATATATGCAAATAGATTGGCATGTAACCAGAGTTACATGTAACTCTGCCAAAAACCCTTTTTAAAGCAATAAAAATTCCTAATATTTTTTGTGGTGCTGGAGGTGTTTGTTTGTTCACTTGAATTGTTTGTAGTTTCCTGTGCCAAATGCATAAGATGTTTGGTCAACCGTTTAAGCACATCCTTCTGATGCTGAGTATTAAATTCATTATGATAAATAGTTTCATCTTACTGTAGTTCTCCTATGGGAAGCTTCAACTAACAGGCACTAAGTACCCAAAGTCTGCTCTTGCTGTTGACCTTTGAAATCACTTAGGCCAATATTTAACATAGATACCATAACAAATGTTTAAACTGAGAAGATTAATCATTTTCTCAAAATAGTTGGGACAGAGCATAATTACTATGGTGTAGGCATCTTTTCTTCAAAACAATCTGAAGACTGGGGATCACCTCCCCAGTACACCGCTGCATAGAACAGGTCAATGACCACTACAGTCTAACTTTGCAGATGTTGAAGTATGCCAGCTAATACTTCTGAGGAAGTATAACTGACTATGTTTTCTTCTGCACAGAGCATCAATGTTGGCAGTCCAGTCCATCATCCAGATACACTCTCACCAGAGGTTTTTATATGTTAACAAACTCCACATATTCTTGTTGATGCTTGGGCTGAAAATCTACCATTTCTCTGGTCTTGGAGGTGTAGGTAATTAAAATTACACCATGCAAAGACCTGGATCAGCCCACAATAGCAGTGTCATCTGAACTTTGAATGTTGTTAAAGGCACTGGGGAAGTCCAAAAATGTAATTCTCACATCCCTGCTGCTATTGTCTAGGTGAGAGATAAATCAGTGTAGCATGTAGGTAATATCATCCTCCTCTCCCACCTTCTCCTGGTATTGTGGCATCGTATGGTGTAGCAGCTCCCATTCCATGGTCTTCGTTAAGTCATTCAGCTGTATGTGCAATATTTTGTTTTTTATTGCTTCAGGTGGAATTGGCCTTTTTTAAATAGATGCCATCTGGAGGTCTTTTGCACTGATGGGAAGTGGTGGCTTTGTGGTTAAGGTGTTGCACTAATTCCAGAAAGACCAGGATTTGATTCCCATCACTGCCAAGCCACCACTGTAGACCCGTGAGCAAGGCACTTAAACTCCATTTGCTCAGTTGTACGTCGCTCTGGATAAGGGTGTCTGCCAAATGCTTTAATTGTATTGAATGATTTCCAACAATAATGTAAAATACGATAGGTACACTTTTTCACCTTGAATCCTTCTGAGTTGAATGTGCCTTTAACACAGGACACAATGACACTTTTGGACCATGTTCACATACTGTTTACTTTTTGCATGTTAGAGCTTTAGTTGACTTCTGCAAATGGCATGGCAAATTGTGTTTACCAACAGCAGTTTCTGACAATATTGCTGGGCCTGTTTAGTAATGGGACCAGGTAGTAAAACATAATCCTGATGCAGTGTCATCTGAGGATCTGAAGATCACAAACATCCAACAAAGGTCTTCTGCATTATCTAATATTCACATTATTTCTTACGCTCTTGGAAATTCTCCAGTTTCTCTAAATCTTTTGATAAGGTTGTGCAATGTAGATGCTGAAAAGTCATCACAATTTGATGTGGAGAATTTTTTAAAATCTTCACAGATTGGAGAGTCTATTACTTCTAAATGACTCTGCCACTCTAAGCCATCCCTTTATACCTAATCATGTTACAGACCTAAGAATCAATTAACTTAATTAGTTGCTAAATGTTCTATGTTTATCTTTTTCAAAATTTTACTAATTTGATCTGACCTGATGTCCCTTTTAGTTTTGTTAGATACAGGGAATAAGGTACATTCACGATCAAAGTTATGGAAACTAACAAATAAAAATATATGGATGTAAAAAATGTATTAACATTAAACCAATTTGACGACTCCATTCCATTATGCTTGTCTTGTATTGTTTAAATTTGAAGCATTTAGAAGGCATCCTTATCCAATGACATGCATTTATTTCTTTTTTATAACTGAGCAATTGAGGGCTAAGAGCCTTGCTCAGGAGTCTAGTAGTCGCTTTTTTTTTTTTACTTTGTGGTGCTGGGAATTGAACCCTGATCTTCCAATTACAGTTACAGTTTGGCATTTGGCAGACCCTTTTATCCAGAGTGACTTACATTTGGTCTCTTTTTTACAACTGAGCAATTGTGGGTTAAGGGCATTGCTCAAGGGCCCACAGTGGTTGCTTGGTGGAGGTGGGAATCGAACCCTGGTTTTTCTGGTATTAGTCCAACACTAGACTACCACTTTCACTTACACCACTTATACAATTTATTGTTGGTTACTAGGTTACCAAGATGCTTGAATAACTTGATGGTAACACAACTTCTTTGCCTTCAAAAGAAGAAAAGTACATAAACTTTATATTTAAACTCGTCCAGAACTTTATTACTCTGTTTTAGAAAGTGCTTAAATAAGCATTAGACCTCCTCAATTGTGTCTAAAATATTTCATTTCATTTTAATCTCTGCTGAATGGCATAGTTCTGAAAATAAATTAGTGTTCTTTGGAAAGGTGAAAGACATCAATTCACTTCTCAGTCATGTGTGTTCACCAAATGGATAACAATCTTTCATATCAGCCCACTTTTATATTTAAATTTGTTCTGCTTTTTGCCACTTTATTAACACTCACTTTCTTTTACTTTCTGCTTCTTTTCATCCAAATTTCCCAATAGGATAGAGATACACTGTTCAGGATTCATTAAACTGAGCCCAGGGAAAGAAGATGAAAAAATATTCTTCTTTGAAATCGATAGACAGGTTGCTTCTATTTGGATTATTTAGTGCTCAGGGGTACAAACAGGTTGGAGGAATAGCTGTGGGAGAGTGGAAAGCTTTATCACTTGAATTTCCATAAACCATGCTAGGAGCAAATGTGTTCTGGCTGCTGATCTTGATCAAACTTCCTGCAATAATCAAGGCTGTTTTTTTCAATGCCGTTGAAGGACATCTGCAATGTCAGAGTAATCAAACATTTCAAATTGAAGCTCAGCTCAAAACTGCTAATAGGGACAAAATGCTTGTTATGTGCACCACATATGTTTAATTTTATACAACCTTACCACATCATGATCAGTTGCTTTCAAAATAATATGAGAGACATTTCAAGAGTAGCCTTGGATATAGACTTGTCTAACCACATCTCATTCCAGACAATCTAATATAGTACAAATCATGATTGGCTTATGTACGGGATTCCACTAACAGCGAGCAATCTTTGATAACCCAATGTAGGTTTATTTACAACGTAACCCAACGTAAACAGTCAACACCAACTAACAGAACAATACAAACACTAACTTGGCATAAACATTCATTCATGTTCTTACCCGCTTATTCCCTAATTTGGGGTCAAGGGGATGGCGACTGCTGGTGCCTATCCCAGCTCACATAATGCGAGAAGCAGGGTTAAACCCTAGACTGGTTGCCAGTCCATTGCAGGGCCACACATAGGCAAACAACCATTCACACACTTTCTCTTCTATGGACAATTTATAATCACCAATCAACCGAATTTCCATGTTTTTGGATTGTGAGAGGAAACCGTAGTACCCGGAGGAAACCCACGTAAGAGCGAGGAGAACATGCAAACTCTGCACAGAAAGATCCCCGGCCCTGAATTCAAACCTGGGAACTTCTTGTTGTGAGGCAACCGTGCTAATCACTATGCCAACGCGCCGCGTGACATAAACATGAACTATACATTTACAAGAATTTGATAAACATGAACTGATCTTAACAAACTTTGCTGCAAGCGTTATCAGAAATAATAATCAATAAGAAACAAAACTAAAACAATAAAACCATCACAAGACAAATGCAAAACCTTACAGTTTAACTGCAGCATATACTTTGTAGATAAATTTGGATCAATATACACATTTAAAGCAGAATTAGCACCTATTGTATCTTCTACGTTTCCACAATTGTTGACAAAAAGTAAAGTCAAGTAGCATTTTGTCACTTTAACCATATATTGCAGACACAGCACAGTACACAGCTACACAAAACAAAGCTCAGGATTAGAGAATACATTGATCTAGCAATATAAACAGTGTAATCCAGACAGTGCAAATAAAAAAAATACAAACGCCAGATTCTAATACATGAAATGGCACTGACCAGAGTACAGACTATGTAAATATTACACATAGACTCTCAGCAGCCATTAATGTGTGAGTGCACATTAGTAAATATTACTTTATCTGTATTTATGTCGGCGGTGCTGTAAACATCAATTCACATTGATTAAGTGTCTGTTTTTGTATTAGATTAAGATAGTTCTGGGTGTTGAAGACACCTGAAGAAAGAAGCTGTTGTTACGGCCTGGTGATAGGTTACCTTTTACCTGCTAGTAGAATTAGCATGCTAATATAGACTTACCAATATTAATATTTATGCATTTTTTGATTATTACATTTCTACATCATTGCTCAAATTATTTATATAGTTGGATCACTCCACATGCTTTAGCAGACTTCTAGTCCTCTGTTCATGTTCTAGTATTCTGTTCATTCTGTTTCTAAAAAAAAAAAAGAAAGTGAGGATGAAGAATGTCTTGTGTTTGTGTTTTAGTCTGCACTTATTAATGGTATCGTCTCTACAGACTTTTCCCCTTGGGTAGATTTAAACTATATAAAAAATTATTAAAACTGTCACAAACTAAAAAAAGATGATTTAAGGCAATTTGATCCTCTCTGTAAATCTTTGCTCATTTTCCTCCCGCAGAGTTTCTTTGATGGATGGGACATCTCCAAAAGAAAAGACAAGCCCAAAGGCAGACATGATACCCTGTTATCCCGTGAGTTTAACCCTTTATACATTTATAGTGTATAGATCATTAAAAAAAAGGTTTAAAAAATCTAGTTGTACTAAATTAGACCTGTCAAAACTGCTTTATACTTTTAGTGACAGTTCTTGACATACTGTATGTTAAGCTAATTCTAGCACCTCCTATTACATTGTTATAGCAAAACAATCATACAATTATAACTACATCCCAAAACCTTTCATTTTCTTTATAGATGAACGTCATCATGTCAAAATGCACTCTCTCCTGGCTGACCCCAACTCTGATTATGTCAATGCCAATTATATTGATGTAAGTTCTTTTTTTTATCCTACATTTTATACATTCATTTTTCAGTTCCTTATTTCTTAATCTTTATTTTTCCCCCCACAATATATGTTCATTTTTTACTGCTCAGGTAAAACATATTTGGCTATGGCATACTGTTACTTATTTAAGCTCTATAATATATTCTAGATCTATTTCATTACTGTTTATACTAGCGGAATGGTATCTGCAGGAACTAGTAGAGTTTTTCTGCATTTTCTTTTCCTCGGAAAGGAAGTCATCAGCTTGTGGCTGTGAACCCAGCTGGGTCCTGCTGCATTATCCTCTACCAATTTCTTATTTTTGTCAGTATAGGCTGAAAAAAAGTATATTCACTAAATACTAAAAACAATGCCTTGATCCTGTGTGTATTTTTGGTTATTTTAAAATCTTGAACAGCAAATGAGTGTGCAGTGACATATACCATTGGCGACTATAGTTGAATGAGAATGAAACCCTAAGCAAACATCTGGCCATCTGAGAACTGTTGCAAACACAGGAACTGATGCAAACACAGGAACTGATGCAAACACAGGAACATCTCACAAATTACTGAACTTTCATAATGTCTTAAAAGCCTTAAAATGAAACTGTGCATATCCTCCTGATAGATTAATTTGATTGATTGAATTAATCCTGAAAGATTGGTCAAAGCAAAATCACCAACCATTTGAAGAACCAATCCTTAAATTGAACATAAGGCCAAATGTGATGTGTAAAGTCAGCAGGTTTTATGAACAGCATTGAATATTAATTATCTTCCTCTGACACTGTGTGCTCACAGCAGGGAATAAACTGAACAACAGACACAGTTTTGCAGTCCTCTAAGAGGAAACGGGCAGAGCGCCCAGCTGTTTTGCTGCCTAGTATAGAATGAGTGAATGATTCTACAGTGTTGGAATTAAGAAGAATTAATGGTGGGTAAGAGGCAAATGCAAGAGCCATTACAGGAAATACTCAGAGACTGAATTCAGAGGAGGTTCATACAGCTGCCTCTATGTAAAGACGTAAGGTAAATGTAAAGACATGTAAAAGAACATGAGGTACCGACTGCTTATCCTTCTGAAAATGTGGGTAATAAATCTGGTTGGGTGAAGATTACTGATTGCTTGCCATTATAGCATTTTGATGATCATAGCATAGTAGAAAAGTCTTTTACACAATACAGATGATTTATTGCATGGGATATAGTCACTCAAGTATTACTTTTAAAGAAAAGGTTTAGTATGCATACAAGAGTGCAACACAGCTGTGACCTGATCACAGACAGTGGTACAGACTATGAACCCTCAAATGCTCAGTAATACAAATAAGATCATTGTTGGACATGCTATATAAGGGAACCTGCCAACTGCTATAAATCAAATTATATTAATTTAAGTACAGAAACCAATTCAGTATATTGTCAGCTAAATATGTATAAACTGGCTCACTAAAATACGTAATACATTCCATTGAAAGCAACAAAAGTGTTTTGTTTATTTTCTTTCCCATTTTTACTAAAACTAAAACTTGTTTTACTACCATAACTATTTTAGTCATTTAACTGCTAGAATGTTCTTTAATGGGATTGATTTAGCTTGACGAACCAATCCCAGGATGCTCACTGAGTGGATGTAAGTCATTTTACAGCCCTCTGTGTAAAATCCTTTGTGGTTGACTAGCTGGGCTGAAAGTAGATGATGCGTTAGATAAGGCTGCTAATTTTGAGCAAATCATTAAATTAAGAACTATATGCTCCCTTGTGTCATGAGGCCTAGATATGCCATTTATTGAGATAGCCATTGACATGTTGCCAATATGCTAAGCTTCTCTTATATTGCAGCACTAACTATTTCAGTCAGCCATACGATAAGGACAGATCATTGTCTCAGAATTAGAATTTAAACTGTAAGGGAAAATAATGATTGTGTGCCTAGCAATTCCAGTGACCAAGATTACATCTAGGGCAACAGCATGTACCTGCAAGTGGGCCCAAATTTCAGGTTGATGACAGACTTGGCATATGCGCATTTTATTTTAAAAGCTGCCATGGTAACAATGCTTTCATACATGGTTCTGGATAACAATTTGGCAATAATACCGCATCTCTAATTCTTATACTCCCCAGGAAGTTTCCATATAAAGTACCATTATCTTAGTGAGATAGGAATGTGTAAGGGCTCTCAAATGCTGTGTGGATACTTGGGGATGTGCCATTCACCCTCTTCAGGTTTTATAGATTTAATTGTGCTTCCTTCTGTTCTGTGTGTGATGGGGATTTAAGAGATTCCCATCCTCAACAGAGAGTTAATAATCTTCACTAATTATGAAGAAACCTCCAAATAAAGGACCTGGTTAATTTAAATTTATAGTTCTTGAATTTAGCTATGTATACATTTGTTGGCTTATGTTATAGCAACCTTTTATTCATTTTATTAAAATTTTCATCAACTGAGCAATTGAGGGTTAATGGTTAAGTGCTTGATAGTGCTGGGAATTGATCTGACAATCTTTTCACCATCAGTTCAACACCCTAACCACTAAGCATCCACTATTTTTCTCTGTAGTAGACATGTTTAGCCAATATAATGTAACCTGACTTTTTATAGATATAGGTTACAGGCACAAGATGATGACTTTACTAAAGACATGGTGCAATAAATAGAGCATATAGGAAAACAAAGCTATTTAAGAAGCTTCAGAAGACCACTCTGGTCACTATAATTTTTGCCAATTAAGCAAGTAATTAATATGCCACTTTAAAGAAAAGATCTTTTTTCTGTTTCAAATGGGCCATTGATACCCTGAAAGTAGTTCAAATGTATAATTATATGTGCAAAAGTATTGGGACACCTCTCACATTGAACATTTTACTTATACAAGAACTCTTACTTTTCTGAAAAAGCTTTTCAATAGATGGTGTGTGACTGTATGGATTCTTATCATTCAGCCACTATAGCATTAGGCACTATTTTGGGAGAAAATTTAGGGTGCAGTTCATCCCAAAGGTGTTCAATGGGGTTGAGTTAGGGCTCTCTGCAGGACTCTTAAGTTCTTTCTCTCTAACCAAAACACATCAGGCCTTCATGGAGTTCATGCTCATGTCAGCAATGAGGTCAGTGAAGGTAAATCTTAATGCTAGAGCAAGTAGTGTGCTTCCAACTTTATGTGGCTGCTGGTAAGGTGTCCACAAACATTTGGCCATTTTGTAGCTTGGTGTTATCTTTCTTTTTAGTAAAGGAAAATTAAAAAAAATCAAATACTTCCAATCCAATACTATAAAAAAAAATTAAAATATGACAGGATTGAATTTATAACTTGAATTGAATTTCTGGTTATTTCATCTGAGTCTTGAGGAAATTTTGTTCTGTCTTTGATTTTTCAAGCTCTTATTACCTTCTTGTCTTCCCTTTAATTAGCTTTCTTTACACTTTTTCCTCTCTTTGTTTCTTCTTTCATGTCTTTCTTTTATTCTCTTTAAATTTGGGATTTCTAGATACGGATAAACAGGGAAGTAAGTACTCTTCTTTTCTATCAATGTTCATACCTTGGTTATTCATATTGCATTTGACTTGAGAAATATTGGCCCCTCATGAAAAAACCCCTCTTTAGGTTTATCATCTCTATGTATGTAACCATGGTCTCTATAGGGAATGACATAGCGTGTCAAAAATGCTATGGGAAATTGACTTTGCGTGTGTGTACTTAGTCCAATGGATGAACGACAAGATAAAGGTGGTGAGGAAAGCAATCCAGGAAGCATAAAAACGCATCCAGAGGCTTACCTGGTAAGCTTCAAAGGCTGAAGTAGTACTGACAAGGATGCCATAGCTCCAAACCAATCAACTGCTTGGTGACAGGAAGGCCTTTTTTAGGTGCACAGAAGCAAAAACAGCTAATCCGACTTTTAAGGACAAAAAGCTGGCAGTATTATTTGCTCACAATCAGATGCCATGTAGGTGACTTAAGAAGTGTCCATGCTAGGAGGTATGTACACCAGATATTGAGGTGTTCTTTCATGGGTCCTAAGAGATCTGAAGCTTATGACATGACCTGACATCATGGAGATGATGGAGAATTAAAATGATGGAGAATTAAAAGCTAATGAAAAATTAATTAAATTGACCACATGTTAAATGATAACAATCTTTATATTTGTTCTTATTCCTGGAACTGCAGCCTGGTAATACCAACAATTTTTCTCTTTGATTTTGGGTTTTGTAATTTGGGCTGCTCCCGTTCTTCCTGAAAATAACACAGCAGATAAAACTTGAATGCTGCCGTCTGCCTCTTGTTCTCCTGAAACCTCTTGAGAATGAATTCACAGCATCACTGAAGAGGCCAGAGGAGGTGTCAGGGTTCAGTTCAGCCACAGGTGCCTCTGACTAGCCACTAACGCTACCATAGACCAGCCAGTGGATTGGCCATCACATGGGTGGCTTAGCGGGACAGGTCTGTGGCACAAATTGGCAGTTGTCCTGAAACACAGTCAGGCAAACCACAGAACATGCAGTGGTAGCCGTTCATATTGAGCAAGCTGTGCGTTCTTTAGTCTCCCAGAGTCATCAACACCCGTAATAAAACGAGAGCAAGCTGGGGCGTACACTCAATCCTGATCAATCCTCTTGCTCATTCTCTCACAGATATTGCTTTTTCTTTAAACCGCAAACACCATTCACTATTGAAGCAGAGGAGGTTTATCTTGTACACTGCTTCCTGGCAGCTTACATTACACACCATTTTGTGTTGCTATTCCTTTGGACTCATTACACACATGCTTCAGATGAAGGCTCCACATAGCATTTTGATGCATCTCCAGTTCCTGAATGATGCATGGATAATATGCAATCTAAAAATGTTTTTTGCCTTGGTGAGAATAGTAGCACTGAACTTTTAGAAATAAAACTTAAGAGGATCCTGTACTATTTCTTGAGGAAAATATTTAAGCTTCTTTATATTCATAGGTGTGGGCCGCTATCTTTAATTTTGTCCCATTGGCACAAGGATATTGGGTTAAATGTTTAAGTATGCACTGTGAGCATTCCACATACAGACAGTCAATAAACCAAGTAATCAATCAAGTAATCCTCCTGTTATTTATAAGCATACCTTACCAACTTTTTAAAATTTTAATAATATCTGATGTAGATTTAAAATTCTCTCAGCTTGCAGTGTAAGATCTCTGGTTAACATTTGAGTTAATACCCACATAATAAATATATA